>JXSR01S007164.1:21461-37945 GCA_000969725.1 Ophiothrix spiculata | reverse complement strand
GTTTCCAGGACTTTGTAACCTGGTCGTTGGAAATATCGTCTGGATGTGAATGGGTACCTCTTATATGGAAAATTGATTATGGGAATAGGTATACCCAATGATTTATGCCATTAACATTCTGAATTTTGTTTGTTGCATCGGAGACACTAGCAGGACTGCGAAAGAGCTACAGGACTGTATAAGCTGGTTGATGCAGACGGACTCATCTGTAACATCGATATCATTTGGATGTAAATACCCCACTCCATGATAAATGGGTACCCCTACCCATGGTAAATAGGTAACCTTCCCCCTTGGACTATACCATTAAAATTGTATGAATTTTTGTTTGTTGCAGCTGAGACACTAGCAGGACTGCGAAAGAGTCTACAAGATTGTATAAGCTGGTTGATGCAGACGGACTCATCTGTAACATCGATATCATCCGGATGCGAATTATTCCTTAGATTTATTACATTAGCATCATTAGACCAAGTGGTAGGTAATAATTCATAGATGAACAAGCACTTGTTACCAATAGCCAATTTCAATCCCTTGTAAATTTCAATAAATTTAAACCATCTTCCTCTTTAGGAGTAAATCATTAATTGAGTGCAATAAAGTTGTGTCTGTAATAGCTGCCATTTGTCGTAACTTTGCATTGTACATCTTATAATTTATAAAAAAAAAAAAAAATACTGGGGATTTATAGTGCGCTATGCCTCCCAGATTTGTAATTCCACTTGGCCTCTGCACAGTTTACAGGTGTTCGCTGACCACTGTGGCCCAGTAAGCTCCATTCCACACCAAGCATCATTTCAGGTTCTGCGACAACCTCTAGGGGCGCTGAACCTTGATCAGCCCACATACGCTCCATCGCTGCCCGAATCAGCTCCCCGAGTTTCGTACGGGTCTCCACGAGACAATTAGCAGTTAGTTCCTTGTCCAAGGGAATTTCAAGCACACTCAACTTTTTGGCACCAGCGGGGTTCGAACTCGGGACCTTCCGCACCGCAAGCGAGCGCCTTATCGATTGAGCTAACTTGACTGCTATAAAAACTTTGGTCAGTAATAATAATTATAATCAAACATTCTTCTAATGCGCAAAAATCATCCAAAAGGATCTCAAAGTGCATTAAAACAGAAACAATATAATGAACAAGGACAAAATATACGACGAAAAATTAACCGGAAAGGCCTGACAGAAGAGATTGGTTTTTAGCTCGGATTTAAATTGACTGAGAGAGGATATGTTGCGAATGGGTGTTTCTTTATAACAGGGGTCCAATGGATTTTGGTGTCCCTGTTACATAGTGATGTTTTTCAAATCTGGAATTACTTATTGATAAATGATGTTATGCTTAATTTGAAGGTGTGGGAATTGAAAAGGTACACACATCCCTAAATTTGATAGCTGAAAACATAATGAAACATTTGGCATTTCACCTATACATGGGTAATATGTTTGTTTTCACAATGTAACAGGGACACCAAAATGAACAAAAAGGTGTGACATAAAAAACATGTGTAAAATAAATGATCCTATCTCTGTGAATAAGTTGATTAGGGTATCCCTAAGCATTTTATAGTAAGTAAACACATTGACCTTTATATGTTATGTGAAATTTGGACCAAAATTCCTGAATTGTTGATATGTCGACATTCTGAAATCAACCTTCACAATGTAACATGTGGTGTCCCCCAAAAATCAGTTACATTGTGATAGATAAATATAGCTGTAATTTTCTGATCAACCAATGTAGCAATTATTTTTATTGTTATTTTGATGCATTTTAGATAGTTTTTAACATATTTAAAAGTTATGAAGTCCAAATATATGACAGATTTGAAATATTTTGATTTTCAGTTTTTCAAAAATTCTTTGGTGTCCCCTAAAATTCCAGGTGATCAAACATTGATGTCAATTTTTTTCTATTAAGTTGTCTTAGGAATTTTTTGTGGAACTCTACATAATTATCTTCATTTTTATGGATTTTAGCAAGTTTTTGGTAAAACTTACTCATTATGTTTCAATATTTTGGAAATTTCTGGCAAAACATGTTTGGTGTCCCCTGTTACATTGTGACATTTACCTTTCAGATATATTCCTATAAAATAAGCATACTTGGGTCAATTGGTGTGTGAATCTGAGTTACTTTATGGTCGTATGATAAGATCAAGGTGAAAATATAATTTGGAATACAATGTGATGTGATATAAACCAGTTTATGCATTTTGGTGTCCCCTGTTACATTGTGAACCTTGAATTTTTGACCGTTCTGGTTAAAAACTGCAAGATTTTTGCCATTTTTTGGCAAACAAATATTTGGAACATCACACATAATCAAATCATATCAAATAGAACCACATGGAATATTAGTTTTCAGAATAAAAATACAAATTGTGGTTTTAGGGTCGTAATTGCCCATGTCACAAGTTGGTACCCTTTTATAAATAAACACCCGAATGTTGTTTGGGAGTGAATTCAAAATAGTGGGGAATTGAAACCGAAATGAATACACACAGGCTGATTTGAGATCTTAGTTTGGTATCTTCAGAATCCTTTGAGAGCTGGAACATAAAGTGCAGGGCGGATTATAGGTGTGTAAAACAGATGAAAAGTAGGGTGGAAGGGTGTCCTCGAAATGACAGAAAGCTAGGACACATGATTTGAATTTAAAGCAATACTACCAAAAATATTTTGTACTAAAAACAAAATATAATGAAGAAATGTTATTATCTAAAAGCATTTTCAAGTGTATTTTCTCAAAAAATTGTTTTGCCACCGAAAAATTGATAAAAAGCACATGCATGTTTTCCCTATTCTAATACATGTAGAATTAAATTTGGGATCCCAAATTTAATTCAACAAATGGTCATAACAGAAAAATAAGCAACTTTTAGCCAAATCATTTGGAGGGAATTAACTACCCCAAACAAACCCAATAAGCTTTAAAAAAATCAAAAGTTGTGGGTGACAGGGGGCACTTCATTTTTAACACTTTATAATATTGCTTTAACACGAAAAATCAATAGGCAGCCGGTGAAGTTCTTTGAGGATGTGAGTTACATGGTCGTATTTCCTCTTTTAGGTAACAAGATGTGCAGCGCTATTTTGAATGCGTTGAAGCCAGTTGAGTTGGTCAGAAATGATACCAGATTTATATAATATTGGATTTCTTCGATATAACTACATAGCTTTACAAATTTGTTTCGTAAGGCCCAAGGGTCTCACTCATCACAAGCACATAACAATATTCCTATGTGCTTCTGATGAGTGAGACCCTTGGGCCTTACGAAACAAATTTGTAAAGCTATGTAGTTATATCGAAGAAATCCAATATTATATTCAAGCTCCCTTCATGGTTGAGCACTTTACCTTTGGACGATTTCACATATGGATTTGCAATTATTACCAGATTTATAGGGAGAATTACAAAAATCAACACACTCTTGTTTTCTGTTATAGTTGTTGATGAAACTTTTCGTCTAGTATTTCAGAATCAGCTAAATGCTAGACAATCTTAGTCACTATACAACATAATCAGTGATCTTTCAAAAAAGAGTTATATTAAACATGTTGATTATATTTATTTATCTTATGCAGGATTTCCAAGATTGTAAGACAGTTCTAGAGAACAGAGGTAAACTATTTGTACAGAAAGTTGCTCAGTCCAGAAATAAAATAGCCAAACTTGGACATCCCTTCATCAAGGATGGCACAGTGAGTAGTTGTATATTATCAGTAGTTTTTATTCAAGATTAAAGGAGCATGGTCAAATTGCTTCAACTTTTTTATACACTTTTTGAGATTTGGTACCAAAATATTGGTCATATTTTTCTCATAAGCAATCTGAAATTTCACGGCTGAGATAGTTCCATTTTTGAGTTATGAAAATGTGTCTAATTATGGACACATATGGTAACCTTAATTAATATATTGCACAGTAAAATGGCAGCTTTAAATTAAAAAAACGCCCATAAAATCAAAACGGTTTGCAACTTAAACCTAATATTGGTCATCTTTCATATGACACTGAAAACTAACTTTTCAAAAATTTGGTCAAAGCTCCTTTAAGTGATTTTCTACTAGCTTGTAAGAGTCCCTATAATAATGAATTAAAATTCCTTGACTTGCCCCTTCTGCATACCCACGGGGGTTCCTTTTAAGGCACCTAGTACCAGTGTGTGATTCGTTAGCAATAACTTTGACATCAATATTTGGTGAGAGCAACATATTCCACTAGGGCTGATTTATATTCAGCAAGGATGATGAGACCTATGCTTTAAATCACATCTATGACCAGCTATTTCTCTTGCCTCGATTTTCTTTTGATTCGGAAAAATTAATTTCAACCATTTATGCATTCTCAAAAGTTAAGACAAACTTATTTAAATAACAGTTTAACTGTCTTATAGAAACACATACAAAGTTCAGAGAACGAATCTGGGCTGTGATGGTTTTTATGTGAGCTGATCAAGGTTCACTGCCTCAAGAGGTTGCTGCAAAACCTGATATGATGCTTGTTGTTGAATGGAACATACCTGGGTCACATTGATCAGCAAACACCTGCAAAGAGTGCTAAGGCCACATTAACAAATAAGAGATCCTCTCCAAATTGTCCCTTTGAAATCAAAGGGGCCTGTTAAGCTCCCTATAAACATTAATACCTTAGGAATGTAATGTAATTCTTTATATTTTTGCTTGAAAATTATGGAATCCCTTTTTTTCAAACTCCACGATATCCCTGTAGAATTTATAACTCCAAATGATTTTCCATTTTCCTTTTAACAACCAAAAATAAGTTTTAAAGGGAGCTTAAAGGGAACTTGAATTTTAAATGGACAATTTTGAGAGGATGCCTAAACAAATATTATTAATGTGATTGTGTTTGTTTTTCAGAGTGTATTAACACATTCCTATTCAAGAGTTGTGTTGAAATGTTTGTTAGAGGCTGCTGCTGCAAAGAAAAGATTCAATGTGCTGGTTACGCAGTCATGTCCAGATAAATCAGGGTAAGCATATTCAGAGCTGCGTCTTGGGGTAAGGTCAGGTAGGGGTTATCATGCTGCTGCTAAGAATTAGTTCAATGTGCTGGTTTCCAGTCATGTCCAGATAAATCAGGGTAAGCATTTTCAGGGCCGGGGCTTGGGGTGAGGTCAGGTAGGGGTTATCATGCTGCTGCGAAGAAAAGATTCAATGTGCTGGTTACACAGTCATGTCCAGATAAATCAGGGTAAGCATATTCGGGCTAGGGCTTCGGGTGAGGTCAGGTAGGGTTAGGCCCTGGAGCACAATTTAAGGCCACAACTTTGTGTTGCCAGCTGCAAGCAGGCCACAGATTTGATTTTCCAAAATGCCTGCCGTATGCTTGATTATGCACCTCTCGATAATTTGTAAACATGTGATAGATATTTTACAATAACCTTGAAGTGTATAAACAAGCCTAAGGCAGTCATTTTATAAAATTAAAGTTGTGGCCTGGTGTGGCCGGTCGCACAAAGTTGTGGCCTAATTGTTCTGCAGCACCTGTGATGGTTATGCAGTCATGTCCAGATAAATCAGGGTAAGCAAATTCAGGACCGGGGCTTGGGATGAGGTCAGGTAGGGTTATCACGCTGCTGCAAAGGAAGGATTGAAATATCCTTGTTAGTATGCAATCATTTCCAGATAAATCTCAGCTTGGGGCTTTAGATTCATTCTGGGGCTGCTGTTGTGAAGGAAATATTAAATGTGGTGGGTTACACAGTCATGTCCAGATAAATCAGGATAAGTCTATCTCGGTGCTAGCAGGTGAGGGTCATGGTCATTCTATACTGTAGAGGCTTATGTTGCGAAGAATAGATGTGTTGGTTACACAGTCATGTCCAGATAAATCAGGGTAAGGATGTTCAGAGCTGGGGCTTGGGATGAGGTCAGATAGGGTTATCATGCTGCTGCTATAAGAAGAGGTTCAAATATGCTGCTTATGCAATCATGTCCAGAAAAACAGAGAAATCATTAAGGTTTCTGTTGAGACAGTTTTTTCATGTCGACATGTCGCAATAATTTGTTGTCGACGTCGACATATGTGTCGACATAAAGTTGATATCAAAGAGTTGCGTTTTTGCAGGAAAAAAACCAACGAAACTGTTCACATAAGCTCAATGACCCGTTTGAGATGTAGACTTACCTGTAGCTATAATGTAATAATGTGCTAGTTCTTTCTGCGTACGACAATATGGATGATATAAGATTGATATTTTGTAACTTTTTTGTTGTGAACCATCGTAATAACTTTAAAAACTGGTGTAAATGAGGAACAACTAATAAGTATTAAATTATTTATGCAACACTTTAAAGCTCAAATGCTAATAAACAACCATAAATATGTCAAATTTTCATGGAATTTTACTTGCCTAGTTTTGTCGCGAGATATGCTTATGTCAACATAAATGTCAACATAAGGCATGTCGACAGAAACTTTAGAAATCATATCTCAGCAGGATGGGGGAGGGCTATAGGGTCATTCTGGGGGATGCTGTTGTGAAGAAAATATTAAATGTGGTGGGTTACACAGTCATGTCCAGATAAATCAGGATAAGACTCTCAGTGCTAGCAGGTGAGGGTCATGGTCATTCTAGATGCTGCTGTTGTGAAGAAAAGATGTGGTGGTGACACAGTCATGTCCAGATAAATCAGGGTAAGAATTTCTTGATATGAGAAAGGGGAGTTTAATGGACATTCTATTGCCGAGAAAAGATTCAATGCCCTGCAGCTGGTTGGTCATGTCCACATAAATCAGAGTGAATATTAATAATAAGGCGGTGCTTATATAGCGCCTTACAAACACCACAAAGTTCTTCACAAGTGACTTAAAACTACAACATATAAAAAATAATACCAAAAACAAACTAAAGTTAATCAAAATCTTAAGACTAAATACAACTACGCAGAATATATATTTAAAAATATGTCAAAAAACACTGATTAAAAAGTCCAGAGCACTGCAAAACATTGAAAGCATGCATGCACCGTCACACTCGAAGCCACTGGAAGAAGTGGAGCAGGAAAGCATAGAAAAGCAAACCTGAGCTAAAACGAGAGCATGGAACAAAGATGGAATCGAAGGTGACAATGCAAACTCATGCAAGCATGGAAAACAACAAACAATATTATACATCAGGCATTTTAAAGAGATGAGTTTTCAGATGCGACTTAGAAATGTCAATGTTTGAAATATTACGAATTTGTGGAGTGGAGGTAGTTGGTTCCACAAAGTGTAGGTGCACAAGCAGAGAATGTGCGACATGTCCATATGTTGCTAAGGACTAAATCCAGTAATTGAAGGGGGATTGTCATGCTGGGAGCTACATGTAACTGCTACAAAGAAGATACTCAATGGTTTGTCACACAAGTCATGTCCAGATAAATCAGGAGAAGCATATAAATATTTTTCATCTTTGTTTTATTTTTGTTTATAGGGAAAAGATGGCTGATGCCCTGAGGGATGCTGGGATACCAGTAGTGGTCATACTAGATGCTGCAGCAGGGTGAGTAGGGAGACTGTGACCCGCTACCAAAAACCTTTTCCGGTCAATTTCATCTATACATATATGTTCTTTTTGAATTTGTAATAAAACAAAATAAACAGGAAACCCTGCATAGATCCATTTTTAAAAGAAAATGTAACCAATTAACAGTTAGGCTTACCCCTGGAATTGCAGGGTACTGTGACAGAGAATTGCAACTATTGGTTGCGCGTGCACAAATTGGCATAAAGATGTTGATTGCATTTTAGTCAAGTTATATAAGCGGTCGACCAGAACTTAGTGGTGGGTCAATAAAAAAAGTGTGCAATGTTGGTCCAGGAGTGGCGCTAGTGGAATTTTTAGAGTGCAAATAGTCCCATTTCCTATCTGTACTTTCTTTAATCTAAAAAACATAGAGACCGTTGACAAAGTGGAGGCATCATCAATAAGGTATTGTCTCTAATATGTTAGCCTTGTACAGACTTGTTTTTACAATAACCTTTGGATGTTGAATATGTAATAAACCGTTTTTATCCTAAAGTGACATCATTTAGAAATGCTCTCTGGACATGATGTTGATCAGTTTTAAATAAGATTGTTGTTGTTGAAAAGGATTCAAACATGTTGCAGAGTCGTTCATCACTAATCACATATTCTTATCATGCTTGCGCAGCTAAAGCCACCCTCTTGGCATGAAAGTGTGCCGAGGCACGGATTTTGATGAGCCACTCTGCACCATATGTTTGAACCCTTGAGCCATTCACAATTAATTCTGAGTTTCCTGTTGCAAGCTTAAAAAATAGGACAATGTGATTTTAAATTGAATACGCTAGAATAAGAACATCCCAACTCCATGAGCTTCCTTCTGTTAAGTTATGTAAAATATAAATGCATATAAATCTCTGAAAATGCTTTCAAATCACTATAGCATTTCCATGTTTTTATCCCAATCATAGTGTCACATTTGACCTTGTAGTTGACTTTGTTAGACATTGTTAGATAATTTTCCCAGCATATAGTTGCAGAGGGGAGCTCATGGAGTTGGGATGTTCTTATTATGGCTGTTTAAATATAGCAACTATGTACTATAACAAATATCTAACAATGTCTTAACAAGTCAACTACAAGGTCAAATGTGACAATGTGATTGGGACATTGAGATGGAAATGCTATTTTAGTGATGTGAAAAAAAATTCAGAAATTTGTAGGCATCTATATTGTATAAATATAATTTACAAAAGGGAGCTATTGAAGTTGGGATGTTCTTATTCTGGCATATTTAATTATTAATTATCTTTCGTTTTCTTTATTTTGAGAAATGTGATCGCAACATATTATTATCTCGTTTTGACAAGGGTTTGATTTAATTATTACAACTTTTGTTGATTTTACAAGTTTGTGAAAGTGTAGGTATGTCCATTTTTTATTGACAATATGATTGACATGATAGAAGTCAGAATGTAGCAAATAAAAGTGACTACAGCTTATTCTAAAAGAGAAAATAACTAATGAAAATAAAATCATTAAATATTTTGCGATTTTAAATTTTGGACGCAGGCGGGTAACATGAAACTCGGAATTAATTGTTAAATTAATCATATGGAATCCTCAAATGAATCATATAGTTGCTTTGTGTGCTTTTGGCAGGTATGCTATGGAGAAAGTTGACATAGTCTTAGTTGGAGCTGAGGGTGTGGTTGAAAGTGGAGGCATCATCAATAAGGTGAGTGAAAAGTGGACCTTAATTCCCACCATGCCTTGCTTTCAAAGGGATTTTTGTGCAGGTTATCTTGAATGGTGTTGATGATAAAACATATCTGAAATGCAAAATTGAGATGTCTGCTAATTTTACTATGTTTTGTCACTAACCCCATTCCGTGGGATATATTTCTTACTCAGGCTTAACTTCCTTGATGTAACATGCATCAGTAACGATCATTGTTCGTAGCGGTAATAATCGCAGTATTGTACTATTATAGTTGGGATGAACTTGAACAAACCAAACTTTCCCCTTTCCATGTGTTGCATTCGATCAGATAAATTGTGATTTTCTAGAACAAATACTTGTTTTGAAACCAGTATATCAGAAAGGTAATGGAATACATTGTTTTACAGGCAAGTCTCAAATGATGTGCCAAGATGATCAATTTTTTGAGATTTTTAACTGAAAACTGTTGAAAGATGCTAACTGCCATTTTGTGGGTCAAGTGACGTCAGTGTAGGTCTGTCAATTGAAAGCAAGGCATGATGGGAAGGTCCTGATATCTTCTTTAAGATAAATGCATTGATGGTGTTTCAATAATTTAATTTTTAGCAACTTTAACAAACTTCTTGGGATAAGCAGTGGATGGAAAAAAACTTAATTAAGAACCATGCATGGGTAGTTGTCATGGTTTTGACAAATATGATTTAAACCAATATTGACTTTATAGTTTTCAGCTTTTATATAAAAATAATGTCAAAAAATATGTCTAGACCGAATCTGTTGTATTTATTTCAGATTGGAACCTACCAGATGATCTGTGTGAAGCCAACAAAAACTATGAATCATGCTTTGTAGAAATAGAAAATATCAATAAACAGAACATAATAGTTGGAGTAATATATCGAGCCCCTACAGCTATTGACAACTTCGTTAATGATTTCAATCCAATTCTAGAAAAAATAAATTGAGAAAACAAGGTAAACTTTATAATGGGTGACTTTAATATTGATCTCTTGAAGAATGAATACCTTGACCTTATCTATTCGCATTCTCTTATGCCAACTCGAATCACCGAAGATAGTGCCACCTTAATTGACAACATCTTAACAAATTACAACCAAAATATTAAGAGTAAAATTTTCTTGACTGATATAAGTAATCATTTACCGACCATTCTCACGACAAAAGGGTACAGAATAGGGAAACATTTTAAGTAGTAATAATGTAAATGTTATGAAATGTTCTTGAAAACATTCACCAAACTCTGTGATGATTGTATTCCATACCAAAAACGTATATTTAATAAGAGGAAAGATCCTAAAAATCCATGGATAACAAAAGGCTTATTAAAAAGTATAAATACCAAAAACAAACTATACAGAGAATTCATGATTAAACCAAGTCCACAACAATCTCAGAAATTCAAAACATATCCTAATAAGCTTCATAATCTTATTCGTATATCTAAAAGAAATTATATGTACAGACAGTTTGAGAAAAGCAAAGGTAATATGAAAAAAACATGGGGTATGATTAACTCAATACTTGGCCGTAATAAAAAAGACAACCTAAGTACAAAATTTAAAAAGAGTGAGAATGATTTCGTGAAAAATAATCTTGACATTGCTAATGAATTTAACAACTTTTTTGTAAACATTGGACCTAAATTAGCTGAAGGAATACATAGTTCTAGGAAAAAATAATATGAATATATGAAAGAACCATTAAGTGAAAATATCTTTTTAAAACCAATCGTTGAAACTGAAATAATCGAAATTATTAGTAAGTTTGATAAAAATAAAAGCCTGGGGTTTGATGATATTGGAAATAATATTTTTAAAATGGTAGCAAATGAAATAGCAAAGCCACTGACGACCTTTTTTTTTACATGTCAATATCTTCTGGAGTAGTCCCTGACAAATTAAAAATAGCTAAAGTTGTTCCAATATACAAAAAAGATGATCCACAAGTATTACAAATTACAGACCAGTCTCAGTTTTACCAAGTTTTTCAAAAATCCTTGAACGCTTAGTTTTTAATAGATGTGTAAGTTTTATGGACAAACATACTGTTTTAAATGAAAATCAGTATGGCTTCCGAAATGGTCATTCAACTTATATGGCTATAATTGAGTTTTTGACAAAGTTGATAATGCTGTTGAAAAAGATCATCAACAAGCTATTAGTGTTTTCTTAGACTTGTCTAAAGCCTTCGACACCATTGATCACAAAATTTTACTTCATAAACTATCTCTCTATGGTTTTAGAGGTAAGGCTTTAGACTGGTTTGAGAGCTATCTCAATAATAGAATGCAATACTACAATAATGGAAAATCAAGTCTAAATAATCTAACTTGCGGCGTACCCCAGGGGTCAATATTAGGTCCCCTTTTTTTTATTCTATATGTAAATGACATTGTTAACACATATGCTCGAATTTGTATTATTTGCTGACGATACCACCATTCTGTATTCTCATGAAAATATCCCTAGTAAAATAAAAATTATTAATAAAGAATTAAAAGAAGTTACAAACTGGTTTCAAGCTAACAAATTATCAGTAAATACAAGCAAGACAAACTATATGGTATTGGGAACACGTTATGGAAATGCTAGATATGATGCATTAATGACGGATGCCAGTGAATCTTTTACAGTACCAGAAATGATAATAATTATACCTTCACTCGAAATAAAAAAGTATTTTCAGATGAAACAGTTCGAACTTCTGGCCCAATTCTGTGGAAAACACTTGATCTTAAAGTCATAGGCCCGTATTCAAGAAAGGTGTTTAGCTAAATCAAGGTTTTATTTCTCTTCAACAGCACGACTCATTAAACTGTTCTGCTTGAAAGCTGCAATGATGGGTATCATTTCTGGACAGTTGATGCTCAGTTAAACAATAGTTTAGCTAAACATCTTTCTGGAATACGGGCCAAAATGTTTAAACCAATCAAACATTTCCGCAACCAATTTAAGTGTCACCTTATTTCAAATTACTGATTTCTTTCTGTTTGAAGCAACCTTTCTATGTTTGTCTGTGTGTGGTTATTTTTATGATTTGTTGTTGTTGTTGTTTATTTTGACTGTGCTATGTAATTTGCTTGAAACACTTTTGTCTTGTATTTCATTGTGGGTTGTGATTACCTCTGGCCTCTAGCCTTTCGATCACATCCCCCATATCATTTTGCTTCAATTTCATGTGTTTTTAACTATATATTTTGTTGTTTTTTGATATGGAAATAATAAATATGAATATTGCCATGAGTGCTAAAGTTGCCAACAAACCATTTTACGTCGTTGTAGAAAGCTTCAAATATGCCAGTCATATGTACCAGACCAGATCTATGCAGACTTATGAAGCACAATTGTGTACCGCCGCGGCAAAAGGGTCCAGTTGACGACTCCTACATGTTGCTCATTGTAGCATATCTGATGTATACAAATACCATACATTAGATATGCTACAAGGAGCAACATGTACGAGCCGACAACTGGACCCTTTTGCTGCGGCGGTACACAATTATTCACTGCAGTCTTGTATTTTTGTATTGATTTCAGATTGGAACTTACCAGATTGCCACGAGTGCTAAAGTTGCCAACAAACCATTTTACGTTGTTGTAGAAAGCTTCGAAATGTGCATATTATACATACCAGATCTATGCAGACTTAATTATGAAGCCCAACTATTCACTATAATCTTGTATTTTTGTATTGATTTCAGATTGGAACTTACCAGATTGCCACGAGTGCTAAAGTTGCCAACAAACCATTTTACGTCGTTGTAGAAAGCTTCAAATTTGTCCGGCATATCTACCCCCTGAACCAACAGGATGTACCCAATGAATATAAGGTAAGACTTCTTGTGTCATTGGCAAAAAAATGATGAGTAGCATGCCTAAGTGGAAAATTGAACTTTTGGATCGGTTTGTCAATTTTCCTGTTTTTGTTTTTTTTATTTATCCAAGTTGAGAGTAGGGCCTTTCCCAAAAATGTGGGTCATTCAGAAAAGGTAAATTAAAAGTAGGATTATTGGAATAAGGGAACATATGTGGCCTAGTTGTATAAGTCCCTGATACTGAATCATGGGGCAGCGAGTCCTTCCCCTCTCTGGCGGAATTTTTTTACCCCCCCCCCCCCCACCCCATTGGAAATTTTATTACATCTCCTATTCTGGTTCCATGAGTAGTTAATACTACTGCAGCTTACACTACAGAGGCCCTGCATGTGACGTATTATACCGCGAATATGGCACTTCAGATCATATCTCATCCATCAAAATACATCATTATCAGTAGCTTAGTTACAATATCTTGTTGAATAGACTATATGATCCGCCATATTTAAAGGGATGGTCATCAGTCCAAATTCTTTGTTTGCCATCAATCAATAAAAAGTACATGCAAGGCCTCTATGCTATGACCATCAGCTTCAAAAACTCTTTCATTTGGAACACTGTAAACGCCAATATTTTCGCGCTCAGTTATTTTCGCGCAAGTCCTAATTTTGAGTTATTTTGCATCATTTCGCGCGCTTTTATTTTTGCGCTTGTGAATTTGTTTTACGTGCGGCGGTATATAAATACCCCTTTTCGCGCTACATTTATTTTCGCGCTTAAAGAATTTAGCGCGAAAAGCGCAAAAATTAATGTAGTGCGAAATAAACCACTTGTACAGTACTAATTAGATCGCGAGTGTATCACCAAGTAATACTTGTTGATACTCTCGCGGTCTAAAGTATTTCCGCACAAAAACTTTATTCAGCCATATCTCACATGGCGTTTATAAGGAAACTATCTGGAAACTTATGTTGCTTTTGGTCAGATCTGATAGGTAATCTAGTTAAGTGTAAAATTGTGTTCCAATTGGGATCAACCCTCTCACGTACGGGTAGGGGGCAACAACACAAATGGATCGAAAAACGTGATTTTCAGGTCAAATTTGATTTGAAAACGCCTGGGTCAAGGTCACTTCACCGCTCAAGTTGAGTGGTCATATGGAATGTGTATATGTAATAGAGTGACAAGCAAGCGATTAAATTTTCTGGTCACGCTTGACTGTGCCAAGAAAATGCTTGGAAGTAAACGAAATATGATCCTTCAACGCCCCTAAGTTTACAAAAATAGGGCTAAAGTCTAAAGTACAAAGCCTGGGTAAATTTGCATTTTGTAGCATGCAAAGTATATTTCATCTTGTAAGAAAATTGTATAGCACAACAGATGCCATGCCTTGTATACTCCGTACACGGTGTCCAATCTTGGGTCAGAGGCTCTTGAAATGGTTCTTTGAAAGACAGTAGAACAATTTCTAAACTTTATTCCATCTGAATGAACCTCGTAAGTGAACATGAAGCACAAAGTCTATCAACTTAGGCCAAGGAAAAAAAAAAGGTTTGTCTCAGAAACCATCTTCAAAAACGCTATGCGGTATGCAATTCTTTGTATTTTTTTTTAGGAAGTTAGCTATGCGGTATGCGATATATTTTTTTTTTTAATGTTCTAAAAGTTTGGTCGCCAAATTTATTTACCGTTTTAACTATGGGAAGTCTTGATAGTTGAAATAACACGTAAAATTCAAGGTAAAATTGAAACAGCAAATGACAGCATTCCAGATTGCGGTCGATCACTTGATTACTCTCGATAAAAAAAAAAGATAGAAAGACCAGCGCGTAGCTCTACGCACTAAATTCATTTTCACATAGCAATGCCCGCGGGTTTCTGAGACAAACCTTTTTTCTTTGGCCTTACAACAAATCCTGCCTTGGAAATGCTAGGCAAGTGAAATGTGATACCACCCTCAAACTCAATGCAAGAAGGGGCAGTTTGTGTTAGCCAAGAACCTTTGACTTTCTTCTATTATTCACGTCCAAGTCAAATCCATATATTACATTATACCTCTTTTGTTTAACTATAAAGCATTGACTGGTTGCCAATTTTGTTTCTTACAGTGTAAGTTGATGGACTCGTACCAACGTAGCTTGCTTGTGAGGTCCATCTAGGTGGACTAACTATTTCAACAGACACTGATATATAAAGAAGAAATATTTCGAGGTTTTTTTTTTCCTTTTGGAGACGGGGACAGTGTGTAAGACATTGTAACATATCTTCTTTCCATTGATACACAAATTATGGAAGTTGGTCAACAAATGACGTAATAACGTGATAAATCTTGGCCTACCTTTTTAACAAAATACAATGTGGATTTATTTTTTTTTGGAGGTTTTTTTTGCAAAGGTAGTCTGTGGACAGTAGGCTTGGGACTAAAACCCGGGTACCCACCCGTCATGAGATTACCCGGGTACAAAATCTGCCGACCGATTACCTGAACTGGACAATAAAATCATGGAATTTTGAACAAAAAAGTTTATGTTCAACAATTTATGATAAAATCATCATCTGATCGAAGTTATGATAAATGACATGACCACAACCGGCGAAAAAACAAAATTTTGGTGTAATTGAGACATCATATGGTTGTAATAGATGCGTCAAACTTCCCATTCTAACATTGTAAATGCTCAAATTTCAATACTGTCGGGTACCCGACTGAAAAATAAGTAGGGTACACGGGTAGCAAATTACCCGAAAAGTCCCAGGCCTACTGGACAGTCAGTTTTAAGTGGGAGAAATGTGTTACTTTGCACAGTGGGTATGCACAGATGACTTAGGGTCACACAATAAAATTATTTTCCAGGCTGTATTTCTTTTTGGCGATCTTTAACACTTTTTGATACCCCCTTGTATAAAGTGCAACGTTCATGCATTCACATGATGATTTGTCCTTAGTGACTTACGTTGAGTTTCCATGACTTTTCTCTTTTTTTTTTCCAGTATCGTGCCTCCACATTAGCAGACAGCAAAGACTTGAGCCACGAACACCCATTGATAGACTACACACCGCCTAGCTATATCTCATTACTTTTCACAGACTTAGGGGTTCTAACACCCTCAGCTGTTAGTGACGAACTTATCAAACTGTATTTATAGCGGAAAGTTTCCATCTGAGTTTCAACGTTTTGGGCCGTTTTGCATCTGTTCTATATCTCGCTGAGGGGTTCTGACATCTGACAGACGCCCTTGTTTTAGTGATGGACAAGATCAAAATCACCAATATCATATTACTTTCACAGACTTAATAAGGGGTTCTGATGCCCTCAGCTGTTAGTGACGAACTCATCATTTATAGCGGCAAGATTCTGGCTGAGTTTCAGCGTTTTGGACCTTTTTGCATCTTCTTACTAGCAGACATTGGTTCTTACATCTGACAGACACCTTTGTTTAGTGATGGAC
>JXSR01S007164.1:7954-19916 GCA_000969725.1 Ophiothrix spiculata | reverse complement strand
TAGTTTTCCGAATCAGCCCGATGCCTTTTACCAATTTGGGTGAAACTTCGCAACCGAACATCCAATAACCAAAATCAAGGTGTCATTTTAAAGCTAAAATCTCAGCTTTCAGATGAGACCAAAAAATCAATTTTGATTTTGCCGACCTTAAGGTACCTTTCGATATGACGGGTCACATATTATGTTACTTTTCACACACTTAATGGGTCTGACACACTTAGCTGCTATGGTGAATATTAAACTGTATTGATAGTGACAAGATCATGATAACCTATATATATCAGGCTTCTTTTCTGAGAGTGGAGGATGACCGAGCAGTTAAAGGCCTGCGCGGTTATATTGCACAGGTACTCTTCCTCACCTTATAATGTGAAGAAGAGTACCTACACAATATAACTGCGCAATACAGAATATATTGCGCGGTTGAAAGAGCATGTGAAAGAGCATAGAAAGATTGAGATGAGCATTTGCAATATATTCAGATGTATATAACATAATATGTTAAGAGTTATTGCAACTAAGCAATACCAGTATATATTACATGGCTGTTAACCAATCAGCTTTCAGTATTCATGTCTACTAAATGATAAAGATTTATATCTTTCAAAATGTCAGAAATATATTAAAATTGCAAATTCCAACAAGTGGTGGAAAAAGTGTTTCTTTTCTTTAATACTGCCCAACGATCCTTATAGATCAAAACGAGCAGGGTTTGTGAGCATGTGCTGCTGGGTTTAGTCTCTGATTTCTGATGTTGTTGCTGCATCTTTAAACTGTTCACTCTCTTCAATGTTCTGGATATTAAATTTGTAGGAAGTTCATTCCAGTCTCTAGTTGTGGGTGGGACGTATGAATATTTTTTTTTCCATTTCATGTTGAGATAGATCAGTTGCAATGCATAAAAACTGTTGACAGAAAGAAATACTGAAAAAAAAAAACAATTTTGATTTGTGTATAGCCCACACCTACTTTAATTTGAGATTGATGATATATCATGTCCAATGTCCATTGTTCCTTGAAAGCAAATAAACATCTGCTTAAGGTAAATTAAAAAAAACCTTGCATCTTGATGTGCTTATTGAACCATGTTTCAACTTTAAACATGAATCGTTTTGCTGTACTTGTAGGTTGCTCTGGTAAAATGATTGGAAACTTGTGAATGAGGATTTCGAATAAATCACCTAAAAATATGGTGAAAATGTCAAATTTTGATCTCTAAATAGAAAATGGAGATAAAAAGTGTGCCATATTATCATTTGAAAGCTGAGATTATAGAATTAAAATATGTCAAACTCAATTTTGAAATTTGTGACTTTCTGCTCATTTTGACAGATCTAGAGCACCCCTCATATGGTTTCTCGCTCGCATTCATTTGGCTGTGTGATGGCACATCCATGGACATCACACAGCCATGGGAAAATTATATAGATGACATCAATGAGCCAGTTTAGCTATGCCATCAGCTAGTTTTGAATTTAAATGCATATTTGTAAGTACCTTATTGCTATTACTAGCCAAAATCTAATGCCCGCTAATTTTCACATTAATTTCAAGTACTGAATCAATAATGGCATTTTTCGGGTAAATTTGGTATTGTAGTACCGGTCGACAAGGCCTAAAACACCCAGAGTGCTGGTTAATTTAGCCAGGTATTGGTTCCCGCAGACCGGCATGGACCAGCTTAGTGACATCCCTAACGACAACCTGGGATGACATAAAACATCACTAATGCTGCTGCTTTCATACTTGTGTAGTTTTGAAGCTTTGTCGCTGCATGACATATATTTTCTTCAGAAACTTGTCATTTACAGTTGTCGTAGCATGCTGAGATAATCAATATCAGCAATTTTATTTTTCGCACTGCAAGATGTTTTGAGTTACAATGAATTTTTTAAGCAATAAATCTGCAAAGCTATAAACGTGTGAAACAAAACCAGCAACGGAGCTACAAAACTACAGGAAGTAGGAAAGCAGAATCCTCCCATATACTTTGATCAACACCAAATAGGCGGGCCTCTTCGCATCGTGAATTGATACAGATAATTTGCGCGTGCGTAGCATGACACATCTCAACTGCAGGAGACGCAGTGCGCGTTGCGCATCTGACTCGCGCATCAGTATCTACGGTGTGCGCGTAACTTATGTTTACTTGCGGATGAAGAAAAGCCTCATAATTCCCGCCTTTTTAGTGATCAAAGTATAGCATGTTCTGTTCTTTAGCTTGATTTTACCAAAGTTTCATGTTGTTCCAAGATAACAGTACAGACATTTTATTATGCGAGTGTAAACATTTGTATCTGCAATGGCTTCCGTATCTTCTATTTGTTATAATATAATAATTATTTATTTAACACCTTGTCACTAGAATGCAAAAAATCCCTTTCTCTCCTAGTGGCTCTTGAAATGATTCTCATCTCCTGAAGAACTATTTCATAAGCCACTGATCCAAGACTGGGATGAGAAAGATAGCTATTACAGATACAGTGGAACCTTGTTAACACAAAATCTGTAAACACAAAAACCCTGATAACACAAAATGTTTGTTGGGTCCCAAGTATTCATTTCCTATGTAAAATTAGTTTGATAACACAAAATCCTGATAACCCAAACTAAACTATTTGTCCTCAGTGATTTTGTGTTAACGAGGTTCCACACATGCATTTCATCTTTATTTCCTGCTCAGCACACTCTATACTTTATAGTCCACATACTACGCTATGATTGGGGCCTTGTTTTGAGCTTAGTGTCATCTCTGTTACTCTGTGGTACTGGTTTTATAAAACAAGCACTCAAGATCATTCATGCAGTTAGTCTCTGGTTCTTTATTGATCATCAATTACGACAAGTGATAAAAACCTTTTCATGTTTAATAAAAGCCTAGTGACCATAGATTTAAAGGGGAGATACCAGGCTTTGTATACCAGCCCGTGTAATGGCGTCGTTAGCCATGGAGCTCAAATTGGGGGTATTCGGGTCCACTCGGTTCCCGGCAAAATCAACTCCGAGAGCTGAGACTTGGTTACGCGTAGAGACAATCTGCGCAAATAATAATTTACGTGAATGATACGCCAACCTGCACGCAAAGCGTGTGTGCGTGTTTCAATATTCGCGCATTATGACACGGTGCTATGCCTCATCGGCAAGCTGTCAGTCAAACCCGAATACCCCCAATTTTGTCTCCATGCCGGATAAAAATGGCGGACATGTCTGGTATCTCTGCTTTAAATCTATGCTAGTGACCTTGTTTGGCATAGGGGTAATTGTAATTGTATAACAAATGAAACATTCATTCATACACTGTGACGATAAATACTTAAACGTCCCAGTTCATACATGAGTAATTTTTGGAAATACTACATATGGCAGCTACTCCTTTGTGAGTTTCTAAGTGAGGATTTTGGAGGTAGTAATAAACAGCTGCCATATGTAAACCGGGTCTGAATCGCAAAGCGTGAAAAACCTGTCGCAGCTTTGGCGTATTTTTCTCAAAAACGGTTGTATTTTACCCCATAAAGGTTGGTATCATTGTAATCTTGACAAAATAAGCTACATTATGATATATGTTTCATAATACAATGACGAATTCGTGACGAGATATTGATGTAGAAAGTCAAAGTTTTAGGAAAGTCAGCTTTTTAATTACTCAGCCATGTAACATCTCATGTTGGTCGAATGCGTTCACAAATTCGTCACATTAAAGCTTGAAGTCTATGCTATCGGATGAAACAAGTTTTTTGATCTGTTGATTTTTCTACTTTTTCTAAAATACGCCAAACCTCAACCAATCGTATAGCATTTGGTTTTACATAGCGTTAAGCGAAAAACTCCCGGATGTAGATTGGCCTGTATTTTAATAGCCAATCAGCGAGGCGTATTGAGCCGACCCACACTGCTGCGGTAGCGGGCTGTATAAATCGTTCAATATAATAAAGATGAAATGTATGTGTCCAATGTACAACTTTCTTGACCTGACATGACAATTTGTCAAATGGGTCTTCTTTTAGTGACATCTTTTTAAACCATAAGTGTCTGAGCTTAGTGACGGGCAGTATTCCTGCTAAGGCCGTATGGCGCGCCATTGGCGCAACAAGTTTCTGAAAACGTGCGAGATAGATTTTTCTAGCTTTAATTTTATTGAGTCAATTTTCAGCCACAGCTAATGATTCGTCAAAATTACTCGAATTGGCGCAAGTTCAAAAATTTTAGCGGGAACACTGGTGACGGGCTCCCTATTCAATCAATCAATGATACAAGTACTTGCATAACATGCATACCCCATGAAGGAGTCTATTTGTACAGGGGACCCGTGGAACGGCTTTACGTGACTATTCGACCACGGAGCAAGTAGAGTAAACTTTCTTGCCCAAGGAAACAAGGAGACGAAAACCATATTGACTGAACTTAGGTTATGGAATAGAACCCGATTACATTCTCATCCCCCAGAGATGAATAGTACATTTTTGATGTGAAACGAAATCCATAATTTCACCTATACATTCTTTACAGATTTGGACCAGATAGAATCTCACTGAATGTTCTTACTGAAATCACTGAATTATCATTACTTTATATTATAGGGTCAAAACCAGGAAATTATATTTGAGTCATTGAGTTAAAAAATACTGAATCTGTTTTGAACATGTTTAATATTTTTTCTCAGTTTTCAAAGTTTAACAGTAAATTCAAGCTTCAGGTGTTACAACATTGAACGTGTCAGTTCAGGGCTACATTTCTGAAAATTGCAGGAGCCCTATAAACTCACCTGACTGATTTGAGTTGTCAGGAGAGTATTTAAAGGTTACACTATTGAGTACGAGGGGTATTCAGGCAATAAGTTCGTTGCCTGAGGTAGAAGGAGATGATCTATGTCATTTATATTAATGCATTATAGGTCAACAAAGTGATTAAAATTGGGAAAGTTATCAGTTAAATATCTGCTTATATTCTTATTTTGCGGAAATCTGCGAGTTGATTTTTTCCCTTGAATATTGAAGAAACAAAACTTTAAGGCCAAGTAACAAAAATAACCAGTTGATCGTCCCCGCCCTCACCAATTTTTTTAGCAATTCAAAACCATTTTGTTATTTTTCTTCCTTTGCTTGATTTCTTAATATCAGAAGAGGTTGAGATGTAAAAAGTCAGTATAAGTGTTTGGATATCATTCAAAAACCCACTAAACATAATTTCTCAAAATTCAGGGTAGTAGGTCTAGAGAAATGGTGAAAAAACACTGGCCTCCTCGTAATATGGCAAACATTCAGCTGTTGAAAATTAGCCCAAAATAAATAGTCAATTGCTGAAAAATAACAAATAATAAGGACCTCCCTCACCAACGTTTTAAAAAGTCTGGATGATCAATTTGTAATGTTTGTTACTTGGTCTAACTGAAGTGAAATATAACCTTAAGATTTCTCCTCCAAGCGCTACACACAACAAATTAAAAAAAGACAAGGAATGTATCAACACTTCAAAAAAATAACTCCTTCAAAGAGCTTGAAAAGAATATGCCTGCATAAAAAGTTAGGGAAGAGATGGATGTGGGAGTTCTTGGTATCATAATGGTATAGCCCTGTTTACAGTGCCTTGTCCAACATCCACTCAGTGTCCAACATCCCTTAGCCACACTGAGCTGATTGCGCGCTGCCTGGGCTCATTGCAGGGTTCGTGGGAAGGGTGATCGGGTGAACGGTACTACAGTGGAAACTCGTTAGTACGAGATCGTTTAAAACGACAACCCGTATAAAACGAGCAGTAACTCTCGGTCCCGACTTTCCTCCATTGTTTACTACACAAAGCTATCTGTTTAGTACGAGGTCAGTAATACGAGCTCCGCATAGTAAGATCACTTACCGACAGTCCCTTGCTTCACTCATCATTAATTTTTCGACGGATAATACGAGGTCATTTTTGAAGGTGTCTATCAGTGCAGTTTTTCTTTCCCAGGCTCTTCTTTTAACCGAAAAGCACGTGGCGAGCAAGGTGGCGAGGTAAGTGTTTCTAGTTCTTAAAGTTATAAGGCAGCTTTAACTGTTTATCTATTATAGCAATGCGAAAAATACGGCAGCGTGATAGCTGCTTCGTATGATTTACGTTGATATAAGTTCATACGTCGACGTATAAATATTCACCGCGTCGTACATTATTGCACTAGTAAGTATAGCGCGCATTCACTGTTTTGGTCAGCGATCTTTCGAAAGCAGCGAGCAATCAAACAACGTTAAAGAAAATTCTTTTTTGTTTTAAGACACTACTGCACGGACATGCAAAAATGGTATTTATGATAAATTTAAACCATTTTTTACTTAAAAAACCTATCAAATTAAACAAAATCTGTCTCTCTCAACTTGTAAATGTTGTCCAAAGTTAATCAGTTTTACGTCAAAAGTCGCGTCGTTAGCCCGTTATCGCTACATACGGCCTTACGATATGCCACTGAAAATTTAATTTCATCATCATAATGGTTACGGTGGGATATATTTTTAATGCGAGCTCCGGTTAATACGAGCTTTCGGAGTTTGCCCCGGCTATCTCGTACTAACGAGTTTCCACTGTAGTTCTATCATGGTTACTATTTATCCATTTTAAGTGCTAAATCCCAAAAGTTTTCAAAGAAAATAACCTCATAGGCAAGTTTTAAGTTTCTGTAAAAAAACAGATATTTACTTTGAACTTACAAACATTCATCAATTAGATTGAACTACAAAACATTAATTAAAACGGCGTTGATCATCTCCTACCTCAAACCACAAACTTTAGTACCCCTTATATACAGTTCAAATTAAATAAGTCCCCCCTAAAGTATATTGATTTTTCTATTTTTCATTTTGGACCTTTTAATTTTTTCCAAGCTGTAAATTGTAGGCTGGAATGATAAAAATTCAGTATGCAATAAAGTTTCACATAACAAGTAACATTTTTCTTGTCAAGTTATCATTTATGTAATTTTATGGTGAATTAAAAGTTGTTATTTTTCTGTATATGAATATGAATATGAAAAATTCTCAAATGTTGTAATGTATGGAAAACTTTTAACTCTGCTTAGCAGTAAAGATTTTTCAAATGTTTATTACCCCTTTGAATGAATATCAGGTTAAGTGTAGATGAAAATTTTAAAACGTCTTTGGGCCTAATTGCCGTAGAAACCACAGTTATCGATGGTGGCTTAAACGAAGCAAAACGATACGCCTAGGAGTTTTCCATTTCCTCAAAATCAGTAAAGGAAGCGTTGAAACATTAATTTCTGTGTCCAATTCACTTTTAAAGGTAAAATTAGTTGAGAAAACAATCTTAAGCACTTTTAAAAGCAGAGTCCTCTGGAAGAATATGTCGCTTTTAATTCACGTTCATTCAACCATAAACCCGTAAGTTATGTTCATTCAACCATGGATGATCAAGCACCGTCCTCTTTTATCCTCACAAGTGCTTACCATTTGAATAATGATTTATTCTTACATTTAAAATTTCATCAATTTTCATATTCAAAAACAAGAAACTGCAACATTTGATTCGTCAAGAATTTCAAAAATGGGAACATTTTAAGAAGAAGGTTAAGTGTTATGTAAAACTTTAGTGCATATTGAATTTGTATCATTCTAGCCTTCATTTTACAATTTAAAACAAATTACAGGGCCTAACTGTTTTCCAGAAAAATCAATATTCCTTAGGGACTTATTTATTTTGAACTGTATAATTGGGTAATGCAGTTTGAGGTGAGCTAAATATTGCTCTCCTAACAGACCATTAAGGAGAGTTAAGGAGAAAAATTGTTCTTGCTTTCCTTACGGATAAAGGCCGGCCTGCCTGCAGTTGGGTGACATGCTGTAACGGTGAAAGTAACACTGTATCACCAGTGTCTTATCTTAGGCATATCCTCTTTCTTAGGTCCTTTCTTCTTAACATATTCCAACCAGTCTTCATAAACCTCCAATTTGGAATCATCCTTATAGTCCCAATATATCTTGAGATTTTCTGGCAGATCTTGTGCACTCAGTTCATCAAATACGCTTGAATCTTTGACTTCTACTTGGTAAAAGTTCAACACATCTGACATGGTTTGCATCCGATTTAAGAGGAAATTTGGGACGTCATGTTTGAAAGTCTCTGAACACTTGGACAGAATCTGTGGAAGAAATGAGAGAATATGTGAAAATGGTTAACAGAACCACATTAATATCCTTCCTGATTTGACATGACCTTTGACCTTAGTATGCGACCTTTGACCTCATCAACAAATCAAAGGAACCTGTATAATATCCAAATATCAAGTTTGGCTCTAATAGAACATCAATTTTCAGTTGAGGCTATTAAATTAAACATTTTCAGGATATTTTACAACTTACTTGACCTTTATGAAGTTTTTTGACCTTTGACTTCAGTATGTAATTTTGATCTTATCAAAAAATGAGGGCTTTTATGTTACTAGTACCTATGGCCCAAACTTCATTAAAATCCATCAATGTATGAAGAAGAGGCTAATGCCCATGATAAACCCCGCTAGTGTTTGGTTTGATTTTAGACGATACGAAGAAGTTTAAGGAGCTTGGTCCGATTTTTCAAAATTTAGTTTTCAATGTCATATGAAAGATGATCACTCAAGAGGTCTAAATTTCAAATTTCAGCTGAATTGGTCAAACGGTTTTGATTTTATGGGCAATTTTGTATTTCAGAGCTTCCTATACGTTACTGTATAGAACTAATTATGGTTACCATAATTAGACACATTTTCTTATATATCGCCAAAACGGAACATAACTAAGCCGTGAAATTTCACATGGGTTATGAGAAAAATATGAGCAATATTTTGGTACCAAAATCTCAAAAAGTTTGAAAAAAAGTTGAGGCAATCGGACCATGCTCCTTTAACGTGATGCTAGCAAGTTAAAATATTTTCAACTTTAGCTTCTTCGTTAGTGTCTAGCTAGACGCTAGCTGGGTTTTGTAAGCATATCATGTTAACCCTTTCCACAACAGCGCAGGATGACAATGAAGTCATCTAATTACGACATGAATGACAAAATCCGCTTGTATTTTCAAACAAGGGTGATTAAAAGGGTATGGTACTCAAATACAAAATTGCCATCATCAATGTCCAACTGCATCAGTCGAAGCAGTAGACTAAGGTAAGTATTGGGGTTTAGAGCGATCGTCCGAAAGCACCAAAACTTGTGCTTTTTATGGTCCATCGTGCTTTTTTAAGATCCATTGAGAACTTTCATGATTTTTCTCATAACACTCTTTTTCATGCCACTTCACCAATAAACAAACAAGAACTGATCACAAAGTCATATTATACAGTGCATCCTAGAAAAAAGGAAACCGAGATTTGCGCCCTCCGTTCTTGGAAACGGTTGAATGATTTGGAATACTGTTTTGCTAGATTAATGCACCAGAAAGTCCTATTTCCAACAATACCAAATATTCCTACATTGTTAATTACGACCAATTTTATGAACTGTGTATTTTATGCCTTGTACCACTTTTTGGTAGAGTTAACTTCTTGCTCATGATGTATTTGAAGCCATCTTGCAATAAGGACTCCTTAATTAGGAATCGTTTGGGGATGACTGAATATCGGATTGTTCATAGATTTAGATGACTGAACTCGGAGAGTGTGACTGAACACAGGAAAGTTTTTTAAACGAGATTTTAATTAATTTGCTTCCTATTTGAGCTATGGAAAATCTAATCCCAAAATTGAATTTCAAACCATTCATCAGCTTGACATCACATTTTTGTTGGTGCATGCATTTTTTTAAACCAGCTAATAGCATTAAAAGATGCAGCTCACCGTTTAAATGTTTTTTTCGTTACTGAATGAGAACAGGTACGTAGCCTTCATGAAGTTGCCGTTAATTTTCAAAGAGATATTTCCTGTAAGGCTACCTTAACACAGGGATGTAAGTTTTCAGGCCAAGGCCTGAATTCGGGCCCGTCTGTTGTCAAAACTTACACTGTTTTATTTATTCTCAGCCTAATTTTGGACATTTTCACTCCATTTTCAGGCCTTTCTGTCACTTCTTTAGGCCGTTAAACGTTTTGTCACTTACATCCATGCTTAACAGCAAAGTCTTCCAAACTCCACCAAATGGCACAAAGAGACATCAAGAAGTTAACTCTACCAAAAAGTGGTACAAAGGCATAAAATGCACAATTCATAAAATTGGTCGTAATTACTCAACATGGTTAACAACGTAGGAATATTTGGTATTGTTGGAAAAAGGACTTTCTGGTGCATTAATCTAGCAAAACAGTATTCCAAATCATTCAACCGTTTCCAAGAACGGAGGGTGCAAATCCCAGTTTCCTTTTTTCTAGGACACCCTGTATAAAGGCTAAAACAGATGGCTCAAAAACTCAGAAGCGTTGTGTCATTATTCAAGTGAACTCTGTGTTAAAATATATTAAAATAACTTCCCTGTTAACAATATAATTATTTTAGACTTGGGACACCTAGATTTTGGTTATCTCTCTCGCTCGTATCGACTGAAATATCGTTCGACAATCATCTAATCTGCGCTTGCTAAGAAATCTTGTCTTCTTGGTTGACCAACAGGGCCCTAGAGGGGATCGCGTATTTTCACACTTAATGATCTGGTTTATCACACATTTTTGCGCTTTAACGAAAAAGGCCACACTTTTTGCCGTTTTAAATTGCGCTAAACCCCAGTGCTTAGAGTAAGGCCTTGATCAAATAGAAGTATACGGTATAACATACCCTAGTAAAAATCGAGTACAAAAATAGTACAACATTCTAAGGTGCACATTTGGAACATCATTTAAGTACAATTTGAGTACATTTATAGTACACAAATTTGTACTATATTTGTACTAAAATTGTACTATAATTGTGTTCCAAATGTGCATCTCAGGAATGTTGTACTAGAATTGTACTCGATTTTTTTCCTGGGGTACTTTCCACACGCTCCTGTGGGAGGCTCTCATATTTAAAGTGACAGAGATAATCCTGTCAATTTCAAATATGAGAGACTCCCCCAGAAGCATATAGCGAATGCCGTAGGCCTAAGAAAAGGCAAGTTCGGACCAAGTATACTTTAGGTCCCATCCAAAATCTTAGGGTTAGTGTAGGGTTAGGGTGTGTTTAGGGTCAGGATTAGAGTCGAGTCATGGTTAGGGCATTAGTGTCAGGTCACAGTTAGTGAGTAACATCCTGGTCACATAAGCCGCAATACAGGTATGACATCGGTATGACACCTGTGAATGCTTGCGATGCCAGGTCGGACGCCGGTGGTTATGGGACCATAACTGAAGACATCGTATACAAGACGCAACACCTATAGTATACTTTTTCCGCAAGTTCCACAAATCAGGGATGCAAGTCACTTAAGTAAAAATTTCCTGAAATGTCTTAAAAATTACTTGTTCTCAATTGCAACTTTTTAATTAAACCGAAAATGGATCTTAAACACTGTATTCTTACCTTATATTTGACATAGTTGTCAGCGAGGGAGACCTCTTGCCAATTTGCATCTGCTGATAACTGGCATACTTCTACCGTCATGTTCCGTAGTACATCGGTTAGGTCTGGTGGTGGTCTATAAACACGCTTCCTTACTTCTGGCCTGTAGTTAGAAAATTATGTAGGAAAAACAAAGAGGGGGTTGAAATAGTTGCAATGGTGGAAAGTACTCATGAAGGGCCTCTAAACCAGGATAGGCATGGCTTTAGACCGGGAGGGGGGTACTCAAATTTGGTTTAGGCAGGGACGTTCCTCTGGGAAATTTGGAAAACCACCCATCCAAATACAAATTTTCAAGAAAAATTGTCCCATCCATTTACCAAATCTTATAAATTTTTGTGCTAAATAAAATCTCGTTTTTTCTGTCTAAATTTGCCAAATTTTGGCAAAGTTTTCAAACATTTTGAAAACGAAATGTCCAAATTTGCGGCATTTGGCGCAAATTTTCGAAAAGAAAACTCATCAAAATACAACATTTTGCGAAGA
>JXSR01S007158.1:58618-69834 GCA_000969725.1 Ophiothrix spiculata | reverse complement strand
AAACACGTGGTGGGCCAACTCGCCCCGAGGGCCAACTCACCCCACCTTCCCCCATATTTTTAAAATGGTGTATGTATTTTAGCTTCACTAGCACTTGTGATGCATTTTGTACAGTTCCTAAACACCAAAAAGCTATTTTTTTTTTGTTATTCAAAATATGTTGATGATTATTATTTTAGGCAGATAGATGGACAGGGGCAGGGGAGTTCGGAGATCGATCAAAATGTCATTTTAGTTTTATAACTATATTCAGTGGTTCGCAGAGGGAAAGTGCAGAGGCGTAGTGAGTTATTGAATAACTCTCTTGCCACAGTGCAACAGGGCTGTGCACTATACCCGATGTAATGAGACTGAGTATCTCCCATAACCAGGAGTCCGGGTCTAATTGAACTGACGGAATAAGTCGCAATCAATGATTTATTAATCGCACTTGTACAAGTACGTTCTAGTAGCTATGACACTCAACATTACACCGGTGTAATGAGACTGAATGTCCCCCATAACCAGGCGTCCGGGTCTAACTGAACTACACGGAATAAATCGCAATCGATGATTTATTGATCGCACATGTACAAGTATGTTCTACACAATTTAATAGTAGCTTGGACATTTCAGTCACACGGACGCTGTATTTCATTTCACCGGCACTATGCATGACCTGAACTGTATGCATCCTAGGAATTTTATCTTTGAGCTGTTATGGTATTGTCACGTGGGAGATTGAGGTACAAGTCCATCTACCGATAGATTATAAGCAAACAAATAAAGTAGTAATTATTGCTGACTTTATAAAAAAAATCATCCAATACGAAGCGTTATATTTAATACTATTTAACACTTATCCTCCGAAGGGGGGTTGTTGCAACCCCTCCCCTAAGGTTTTTTCACCAGCGTCATAAAAACGCAAAAGAAACCGACGCCAGGCATTTGGGTAATATCTTTTACATCCTTTGCGGTCATTTTGATGAAAAAACTAGGGGGTACCATGTAAGATGGTGTTAGGGTAGGCCGTCAAAGTTAGGGTGTAGGGGGGTTTGGTGAAATCCCGGAAGTTTTTAAGTCGCCATTTCGACAAAAATTGTGCATGCTATAAGACTCAAACTAACAAGACATGTTAGAATCATCATTTCCCTTCTTATTTAGCAAAAAAATCGGACGAAAATCCGTTTTTTAGAACTTTTATAGCAAGGTTTTTTGAAGGCCATTTTTGTTATAATGCAATTTTGGTCAGATGTTCCAATCCGAAAGTACTTTATGACGTCATAATTACGTAACGCCTTGGCTGATTTTGATGATCTTGGTATCGTTGGATAGGGGATGATCATACCTATCTATTAATAGCAAAACCAAGTTTATATGGGGTTCCACACTGTTTAAAATGTTGCTATTTAAAAAATAGTTGTTTAAAGTGTTGTTGTTAAAAGTTTTAAACAACATTGATCAGTTTGTTATTAAATTTGGTATGAAAGCGTGTTGTCTTAATCAATCTTGTTTAAATTTTTTAAAAGTTGTTTAAAGTAAAGTTTTTTAAACAACCACTATATCAATATATCATCGCTCAACCTTGTTTAAAAATATTTTACACAATATTGTTTAAAAATTCAACAACTGATGTTTAAATTTTTAAACAAGTTGTTTATTTTCTGAACAAGTTGTTTAATTTTTAAACAAGGTTGAACGATGATCTATTGATACAACGGTTGTTCATTTTTTTCTAACAGTGCATTCCAAAATATTAGGGGGTTGCAACAACAACCCCCCACCCCCGACCCTTCGGAGGACGTGTTACGAGGATAAGGGTTAATGACATATTACCTCTATCACAAAAAACAGCAGCTTCATTTGGTGTTGAACAGTAATCATAATAACCCCATCCTTTATGGTAGCACTCTGCCAAATAGTCTTCTGTTCCTTGACATCCCATATTATCTAGCCATATTGGAACATTCAATTTTCCGAAAGGAGATTGAAGACCGCCATGTTTTCCTGTTTTTGGCAAGCCAAAGAGCTGATAACATACGACTTTGGCATCATTGTAGTCAAAGTAGTCACGACAAACCTTGCCCCATGTTCCACCATATAGTACCTCAACAGTCCCAAATACTTCTCCGCCACCACTTAGGCGTAAATCTGCATTATTAGTACCTGTAGTAAAATAAATGATTACAGACTATCATTTGTTCCTGAAAAGATTTTGTTTTAATATCACGTTGACAAACCTATCAAAGTAAAATACCTATGGCATGTTAAATTGATATAGGTTGATATTTCAGACAATACAATATGCCTACTCTTAAAAAAAAGATTTGTTTTTTGGTGAAGCAATCCATATCATGATTGATAAACTGAGATTATGAACAGAAAAACGGCTGGCACTGATGCTGTTCTACAATCTTTTATGAAATGAGTCAAATTCAAACAAGCAGAATATCTGAAATTCTGAAGGAAACTGTATCACCGTTTTAATATGCCCTCCTCAGATTACAGTCTATTTAGACGTACCTGTGTCGCATATCACACTAGCGTCATGAAAATGGTCACAGTCGTGGGATCCCCAGCCTCTATGAGGACACTCTGACAGTGTTTTTTCATTACCAATGCAGCCTAAATCATCCATCCAAATTCTTCCAGATCCTGTTCCATAATATGCACTTTGTCTATACAAATGATTACCATTTGGATAGCCAAGTTGCCGACACACAACATTGCCTTCATTATCATTAAAATAATCATGACAAACCGTTCCCCATTCATCTGCATGGTAGATTTCTACTCGGCCATAACCTATTCCGCCGTCTGCTAAACGAATGCTACCCTCTAAAGCTAAATAAACATGATAAAAACATGATAATTATTTAACAATTATCAAAAATTCATTTCCACTTTAGGAGCAGAAGAAGCAAGGGGAGCAGGAGGAGGAGGGGGAACAGGGAAGGAGGACCGAGCCCTGGAAAAAATCGAGTACAATTCTAGTACACATTCCTGAGGTGCAAATTTGGAACACAAATTCGAGTACAATTTAAGTACAATTCGATTACAAATTTGTGTACTCGAATTGTACATAAATTGTACTTAAATTGTACTCGAATCTGTGTTCCAAATTTGCACCTCAGGAATGTGTACTAGAATTGTACTCGATTTTTTCCAGGGAGAGCAGCAACAGTAGCAAAGGAAGAGGAGAACCAGCAGCAGTGCTTTTGATGTATCGACAAATTTCTACCTGAACCTGAATATGACTTTAAAGTGGGTGATAATTTATCATAGGCTAGAACATATTGATAATGAACCGAATTTATAATGAATTTATCATGCCACTACCACATGAATCAAAATTAATTTCTTGTTGTGACAGTAAAGAAAATTTAATGTAATATTATGTTGTGTTGATTTTGAATGATAATGTAACAAACCCGCGTTGATTTGCCCTAAAAAACGGACGTGAATTGCGACTCTGAGTTCGCCTTCTTTGAGCTGTGAATTGCCTGTTTTTAGTATCTACATTATCTACATTTTGTCGGATATATGCATAATTTACTTACAAATTGAGCATTCCAATGAGGCAAAAATTGATCTCAACGCTGCCCGCATAGCTCAGCGGTAGATCCCTCGCTTCGTAATGAATGACTAACCCCTGCCATAATCCATGGTTCGAGTCCCCGCAAATGCAGTGGAAACAATTTATCTTTTCATGATTAAAAAATAGTTAGGATTCACATTTTCCTGAGCAGATGGATTCCCTTTACCCTTAATTTGCTAACTTTGATAGATTTCTACTATTCGATATTTTAGATAATATCTTAACTATCCTCATTTGATGTCTTATACGGTATTAGATAAATAAGATGTTATCTAAAATATCTTAAATATCCAATCTTCATCGTTTCAAAATTGTGTACAAAATGTCTTTATAAATATTATCTAAAAACATCTTGATATTTATTTACTGTTTTCCAATAGCTAAAAATTGAAAAATCTCTATAACATACCTCTGCAATGTTTCCAGAAGCAGTGAACAAATATATCGAAAAGAGAATTCCAATCTGTCTTTTTAGGTGTAATGTTTGCAAAATGTACAGATTTTGTAAGGCCAAATGGACCGTGTTTTGATTAAATAAGTACTAATGATGAAAGGAGCAAATGTATACTGCTATCAGCGGCGCTGTGTAAATCCCATTTGAACGGATGAAAAAAGAGACTTACTTACAAAATTGGTCATATCTTACTTATTTTTCATCCGATTTGTATTACTTTTTCTGCATTTGAAAGTATATCAAATTTGCTTTAATATGATAAGAAGAAATTTGTGATTTGGTGCTTTTATCAAGGTCAAGGACATCTTGAATCCGTGCACATTTGTTTTTGATTCACGTGGTATATCAATCACAGTATTCGAAGTCGAACTATTTACTTATCTATTCATTTTGTTTTGCTTAATAAAAATCGACAAAATTAACTATCAACATTTCATTCAACATAGTTTAGGTTGTGTATTTTAAATACCAGCTATGTTTATCATACATGTAACGGAGCCTCCTTGGTTTAAATGGGCAACTTAACGGCTCCATAATACTTACGGGTCTCTGCCGTCGTACTTTCTAAAGTAGTCACCTCATCTGTGACATCTATTGGGTTACCGTCAGGAGAAGTCACTGCCAAGGGAAAATCATACGCATTCGCATTAGAGTATACACTGTAAATTTTACAAAACACGTAAAATGTTACACTTATAAGGACACAGTTAACTCCTCATTTTTAGAAATATATTATGCTTTGTAACTCAGCAACCGATAATTAAATCCATATAAAGTATACATTTCGAGATGTGGATTTTCATGTAAAAGATGATGGTTCGGCCAGTTTTTGGACAAAAATGTATGATTTTGGACCAGAGGTACAAAAACCCTTATTCTTGGACCACTATATTTATAAACAACTACATTTTGAAAAAATAAAGGTTTGACCTCGAATGTTTTTTAGAATCTAGCAACACATGCTCACATTTTTGATTTTTGACTTACTTTTTGAAATATTGCCAAAAAACATGTAGGCCTAAAATAAGCAAAAAATGACGAAAAAATCATTTTGGGCTAATTTTGGACCTATTTTTGGCATTATTTCAAAAACTAAGTAAAAAATCAAAAATTTGAGCAATGCATTCTTAGACATGTGTTTCTAGATTCTAAACAGCATTCGATGTCCAACTTTTATTTTTTCAATATTTAGTTAATTGTTTATGAATATAGTGGTCCAAGAACAAGGTTGTCCAAAACTGACCAAACCATCATCTTCTACATGAAAATCCACATCTAGATGTACTTACCGGTTGCTGAGTTACAAAGCATGAAATATTTCAGAAAATGAGGGGTTAACTGTGCCCTCAACACGCGACACATGTTCTACAATGCTTTCGACCATGTTTTCTTAATTACCCCTTCCACTTTACAAAAATATGTGAAAAATTTGAATATTAGATAAACGTTTATAATCGAAATAATTATCACAGATTTTCTTTCATCTGAATAAATATTTTAAAAGTTCAAAACGCGCCCATAACGCGTTTGATGTGTTCAAATAATTGTTGATGAGCTGAATACATATGTTACTCATTGGCGTCATTTCAGGAGGGGAACACGTCCCCCCGCCCCCACGTTTTGAAGGGTCGGGGACACGATATTAAGCCCCACGGTTTTGAATACAAACGATTTATTTGCCCCCTGGACACCCCCCCCCCCCACACACACACACACACACCAAAATGAAATGACGCCCATGCGAACGGTTTTGCTAACTTGCGCAGATCAGTACTGAAGGGCAAACTTTCCCCAGTTGGGAGAATATAGAAATGATCAGAGACAATCTAATGATATTCCCTTACGGTATGTGATCGCATATCTTTCAAAGTCTGTGCATATACTATAATTGCTTTTGTCCCGCAACGTAGGCCTACTTGATACTAGGGAAAGGGTGCCCACACCAACGGAAAATGGCGGTAGCTCATGATGTATAAAAATGTTTATTAGATTCGATTCAGTTTAAGGAAAGTAGAAAAGTGTGGCTGTAATACAGTGAATGGTTAGAATAACTTTGCTTGCACCGTGTTAATAAAAGCAAGAGATAAAATAATGTGGTATAGAAATATTAAAGTATGGTTGATTTTGATGGTGTAACAGTCAACAACATACCTTCTTCATATTGAAAGAAGTAGTCATCTACTAGTATATCCGCATATTGCCCTGCTGCCTGGACGAGAATAAGAAAGATATGATAGGCCTATGTTATTAGAATATTACTCCACTTTATTCTAACATAGATATCTACTATCCGATATTTTAGAAAATATCTAAACTATCTTTATTTTATATCTAATTCTATCTTCTATAAGATAGTTAAGAAATCATCTGAAACATTTATATAATACGTCCAATATATCTTCATGTTTTAGAACACCCTTGTCGAAACGTAAGGCTACAGCCCCTAAATCGTCTCGCTCGGCTGAAAGTCATTTTTATGCACGTTTTTACCTACTTACACATATCAGTTTATTACGGTTTTGACGTACATATGGAATAGAGTCTATAGTTTATACATGAAACTTTACTAGTGATTTCACGTCCATTGTCAAAGTCAAAATGATGTCAACAATAGACTACTTCGAAAAATTGACGCCTTTTTCGCCGAAACCTCATAATTTCATGATGTTCGAACATTCGGTTGTTTTAAAATTTTGACAGATTGTAGGCTTGATACTTCTTATTGAATTACAAATATTTTTTTTATAAATACGTTGTGTTGATTTTGAATGATAATGTAACAAACCCGCGTTGTTTTGGACGTGAATTGCGACTCTGAGTTCGCCCTCTTTGAGCTGTGAATTGCCTGATTTTAGTATCTACATTATCTACATTATTTTTGTCTGATATATGCATTCGCATAATTTAAGCATTCCAATGAGGCAAAAATTCCAATTTTTTATGTAAACAAAAGAAAAAAACGGCATTCTAATGTTTATTTTTAGATTTTAGTTCATGATCTCAACGCTGCCTGCATAGCTCAGCGGTAGATCCCTCGCTTCGTAATGAATGACTAACCCCTGCCATAATCCATGGTTCGAATCCCCGCAAATGCAGTGGAAATTATTTATCTTTTCATGATTAGAAAATAGTTAGTATTCACATTTTCCTGAGCAGATGGATTCACTTTACCCTTAATTTGCTAACTTAGATAGATTTCTACTATTCGATATTTTAGATAATATCTTAACTATCTTCATTTGATGTCTTATATTAGATAGTTAAGATGTTATCTAAAATATCTTACAAATCCGATCTTCATCGTTTCAAAACACTATATGTACAAAATGTCTTAATGAATATTATCTAAAAACATCTTGATATTTATTTACTGTTTTCCAATAGCTACAAATTGAAAAATCTCTATAACATACCTCTGCAAAGTTTCCAGAAGCAGTAAACAGATATATCGAAAAGAGAATTCCAATCTGTCTTTGTGACTGCATGTTCTTCATTTCTTGTTACCTGACATTAATGTGGAATATCGAAGAAGAGTGTGTACAAGTAATACCTCTCAAATGTCTCATTTTGCATCATTGTATTGTTTACATACTTACTGAATTATGATTGGTTAACATTTTCAGCATATCTTAATCAATTACATCAGTTGACCAATGAGAACATTTTATGACTGACGACTTTCATCGGGTGTCATAAGACATCGTTGTTGTTCATACATCTGTTACATACTGAATGCTGATTGGTCAAATATTTTCTGCATATTTTAATAAATTAAATCCGTTGACCAATTACGAATCACGACTTTCTCCGGGTCTTTCTCCGGGTGTCTCTGAAACATCGCAAAGGTCATATTCAGGGCATTGGGTCATTTTAAAAACAATGGCTTGACAATATCACGATTTGTAAACAACATATGGCATGAATATCTGTAATTCACATACTTTGTTTATAAACATGATAAAATTAAATGAAATAGACAATTTATTAAGTATAAATTTACTCAATTTGACTATGACTGGAGAAGATATATTTTAATATTCAGAATAATACTATGCATTTTTAAACTAGGCCGACGAATTTCAAATAACACAAAAGCGGAAAAAGGTAGGGTCTATACTTTGATCAACACCAAATAGGCGGACCTCATCACATCAGGCGTGGATTTATACAGATAGACATGTGCGTGGCTGAACACAGCACAACTGCAACAGACGCAGCGCGCATGATTCTACTATCCTCCTCGTATAAACATAATAAATAGATACATTTAGGTTTCTACAAATTTCAAAACCATGAAAAATGTTTGATTTATCATATTTTGATTTTGCCGGGTACTTTCTAACATCAACAAATCTGATGTGAGCGAATATTCTATATCAAGTTGGGTTTTATATACGAGGGTCATTCTAAACATTAGTACCTTTTGTCAGCCAACATTCAGATACGAGAAATACGGCTTTTTTTTTTTTAATGCATAGAAAATCGGCACAGACCGTCGTTTCAACGATGCTCATGAATATACATGAATTTGAGACAAAAATTTAAAAAGGCCCATAAACTCATCCAAATAGATCATAATTCAAAACAATGTTGCATTTAGATGAATAAATGTTGTAAAAACGTCCTTAAAAATAAAATAATTGAAATTTTGCGAAATATATGTGAACATTTATGTAATTTCTTCAGTGATTTTTTTCATTGAGCTCAAATTTGGTCTTTGCGTTTTGCCAAAAATCTACGGTTCTGGACTTAATATATTTAAGCCATTTGGTCAATAGAAAGCAACAACACTTCTTTAACAGGTTTGCTAAACACTTTGTGATAGTTTGGTGTAAAACACCCATCACGTAATACAATGTGACGATTGGTCTAATGAGGTCAAATAAGACATTAAATTTCTGCGCAAAACACCATATAACCCCGGAAGCGAACCATTAAGCAACACGTGCCTATTGTTAGATATATAATTGATAAAACATCATTTGATTACACAGCGGTTATGATTTACATTTTTGATGCGCAAGAGTCACAGGTTCGAGTCCTACAGGCGCCTTTATTTATTTTTTTAAACCAAATTATTTGTTCCCCCATCATATTAGATTGATATTCCTTCAATAAACTATTTTTACACAAGAATTTCTTTAGATAAACATGATAAAATCATTTCCCAATAGCCTGTATATGATATGCACAGTGGATGCACTTGTCCCAGTCACTCGCTCGGATCTGCTACACGTGGTATGGTTAATGACGTCAGATTTGGCTGATATAGCCCAAAACCTTCGAAAGGTGTGACTTGGCGTTTACGATGTTCGCTATGTATATCGGGATAATGTGGTGATCGACATCATGTCCCTTTTGAATGTTTAATTGTACTGAATTTTCCCTCGATTTATTTACTGATTTAAAAGTCTTACAGGAAACTGAGACAATTATACCAAAGAGATAAGCAGCAACACATCAGTGTTTTGTTATGCAGTCGTCCGGTGCGAGCCATGTCCTATTCGGTATTATAACGCTAATTCGGTATTTCCCCGTCTAGTCAACAAGAATTAATCAATATTCAACCTCGGTTTGTTATCAACCTTGAGGTCTTAAGTGAAGCGCGCTTTGTCAAATGGCTGGCGATAACATGTGCATGTGAATCTTCAAAACATCTAAACGGAGTTCAGTACCATAGATCATAGTCATTTATGAATCAAAGAATGCCTGTATAAAACCCATTTTTTTGGCCCATATTTATACCTTTTTGGTGTGAAAGATTTACATTAAAGTGTACTCAGTGCATTCTTGAATAAGAATAACATGCACTGAATATCCCAATTTACATTCTCTTTTTACTGATTTAAAATGAATTAAAATACAATAAGGACTATTTTTTGGCAAAGATATAATTTTTCTGTACAGTGCAACAGGCCTTATTTTTCCTAATTTTAAATTACTATAATATTATTATGTTACGCAGTACCTGTTTGATATTTTTAATATATATTAGCCAAGGGCAGCCCTTTATATGCCACAAATTTCAAGGTCATTGGTTCACTAAAAGCTGAGATAGCTGTCACATGAAAGCTTGGTTTGTATTGGTCAAAAGTAGGATATTGCTGGCAAGGCCAAATATTAAGCCAATCAGTGACGCGTTTATTGAATGCTTCAACTGAATGATTTAGTCATTTAAATACACACTATTGACTTTGTGTATTGAGTGTATGAATGGTGTTGTGAGCAATGCTTAACCATTTGTTAACTAATGGTCTGGAAAATACAATAGCTATTGATTGCTAACAGAATACTAGTGCCTTTAAAATTAGCCCATAATTAAGAAATATTAATTACAACTGATTCCTTGTTTTATTTCCAGACAAAATGTTACAGAAGTTATTTACAACCATAGTTTACATAGATTTATGATGAAATTTTGGTGCTTGACCTTGAAATTTTTGTTAAATTAGCAAAAATGTCAAAATAGTTTCCAAGTCAAAACACAATTAAACAGTAATTACGTTGTAAATTCAAAAGTATAAAGTATTTCAAAAAATCTGTCGAACAGATTTTTTAAACATGTTTTTCTGTATCCCTTAAAACTCTGAACAAAATATAGGCAATTCAAATAATGGTGATTTTTGCACATTTTGGGGTAAAAAAGGAGAAGTAACCAAATTAATAAAAATCCGTCGAACAGAAATTTTCACCATGAAGTAACAAACTGCCTGAATGCAAAATTTCCAAATTATTGTCAAGATTGTCAAAAATATAGGCATTTATAGATGTTCCTGGTTTTTGTTTAAAATATGCTAATTATATGCAAATGATGATATCCGAAATTAATTTTTTTACATAATTTACATCTTCTAAGTGTAATGTTGAAAATATTATGCAGGAAAAAGAGTTTCAATGAAATACAAATGAGTAGTTTATATTTTAGCATTGACCGGTAGGTTAGGAAAAATAAGGCCTGTTCCACTGTAAAAAGGGATAGAATTTTAACAAATTGGCTAATAACTTACGAAGTAAATGTATTAATGACTTAGTAAAATGTTTGAATTTTGAACTGAACAGCTTGCAAATATGGAGTTGTGGTGGTTTAATGATTAATTAAAGCACAAAATCACTCAACACAACACAAATTCGGGTTAACTATTAGAACTATTGATAGCTGCCGTATGTGGCTCACGGTGCAGCTAT
>JXSR01S007157.1:32354-49452 GCA_000969725.1 Ophiothrix spiculata | reverse complement strand
ACATGTTTTAGAGATTCAATCTATATTTAACCCCATCTACGATGAAAACGTGACAGTCCGACCGATCGATCGATCAATAAAGATTTGGTCCTCCTAATTTGATATAATAGTAGGCCTAGTGCAATTGTTGCACAAGTCAAGCTTTGAACAGTCTAGCACAGATTCTGGATGTAAATGTGTACATCAGCCAGTATATATCACTATTGTTTGAAGTGGACATTTATTCATTTTCAAGCAAAAATTCATATTTTTCTTCACAGAAAGTTGGCAAAGTAGTGCAGACACCTTTATTATATTGCATAATAACATTTTGGGCCCATTCTCAAAATTTTATTTCATTTTGGTTGAAATTTAGTGAATTTTGAGCTCATTTATTGGTATTTTTTGTAAATTTAGATTTGTGCAAAAATGAGGGCGCTATATATATTTCAAATTATTGATTATATTTGATTATCGATTATGTTGCTTGATCTGTGAAGATTCTGGCTAAAATGATAAATAAAATTTTCTTGACATCAGATGCTTCATTTGCATATCCTATTTTGGTAGTACACACCAGCATATCCCTTCAACATCCAAAAAAGAGTTTTTATGAATAGCGCCATCTATATTGACACTTACAGATAAAATGTCCTTATTTCTATTGGGTTCAAACAACAGTGAGTACCTAGGACCTATGCAAATGAGCCCATTAGACGAAATTTAATTTTCATTTCCCGGGTATATCCCGGGTGAATATCAGGATAACTTGGTCCCTATATTTTTTTCTAGACGTGACCTGTTCGACAGGATCGGACTTTGAAACCACATAATCACAATGGGGTTAATGTAAATAGAAGATGAAGACATGGGTAAACATATTAAGAGTTTTGTTACGATATGTCTATGTTTGACTGTTAGGAATAAATATCTTCATTTTATTACATTTTTAAAATCATTTTATTACATTTTTAAATAAAATGGTCAATTTTCAGCTTTTAAAATCATAATGATACACCTACCTACGCGCAGCTTGTTTTCTACGCGCAGCTTGTATTACCAAATTGTATGTGAATTGGCTAATACAAAATACAAGATTAGATATCAGACTTCACATTTATGAAATCTGAAAAATATATCTTTCCAGTAAATACAATTCGGTACAATTAGACGTATGAATGGGACACGATGTTGGTCATCACATTATCTCGATAACACAGTGAACATCGTAAACGACAAGTCACACCTTTCGAAGGTCTCGGTCTATATAGGCAAATATGACGTCATTTACCATGCACGTGTAACCAGCTTGACTGGTATGGTGGCATCCATGCCCACTGCACTGTGCATATTGTTTACGGGCTAGGGGAACGCGGGGGGGGGGGGCGATTGAATTGTACAGCTTTTATCATGTTTTTCCAAAGCAATTCCTTTGTTAAAGTAATTTATTTAAGTAAACTCAATAATACGATGAAAAAAAATATACTACTTTGTTTAAAAAAAAAAAAGGCGCCGGCGGAATTCAAAACTAGGACCTTTACTGGGATAGTTTTCTTCAAAGACGTCCTTATTTACATATTTTGAATATTAACTTTGTTTGTTTTTATATTCTCATTTCATGAAATTACAGTAACAGAAGCATCAAGGATATCAGGACCTTCATTAGGTACATCAGGTACATATTCACAATATTCTAACGTGAAGGTCATAAGGGTCCACGGACCGTTAACATATAATGTAAAACTCTGAGTTGTCGAACTCTGAGTTGTACATGAATATACCCCTCCTCACAAGACAGGGCCCATATTCATGAAGATGGGACAAAGTTTATAAAGGGACTAGTGCCAATATTTGTTTAATTTTTCGATGCGTAGTCCTGATAGTCCAGCTCTCATTATGTTTAAGATTTGCTTTGTATTTCACTTTTACCAGCACAAATTTGGTGATAAGCCTTCTTTTGCACCGGCATTATATATCGCTTAAAATCACCTATGAGGTATAGATTATTATCTGGACCGGTTCTCCTTCTTTTTTACAAGGTTTTCTTTCTTTCTTCCCCCCCCCTTTTTTAGAAATTATATTTTATAAATTACGACAAAATTTGAGGTCAAAAATTAACTTACTTATTAAGATGCAGATCTGTGAAATGTAAAATTGAAGCTTGAGAAAACATAAAATACTTAAGAAATGTCATGAGCAATTTGCCTCGCAAAGCTCTAATATATTTTGTTATCATAACTTTTAACCAAAGCTCCAATTGTTGTACAAAATGCAAAAGAAGGGTTCCCTTTATCTAAGTAGTGTTTGATTTTAGCACTATAAGACCATCCTTATCCATTCTAAACATCTTCTTTCATGTTTCTTTGACTCAATCAGTTGTGGTACCAATTGTTGTGGTTTTAATTCTGATGGTTTCTGCTGGTATTATTGGGCTACTGATGTTCAGGTATGAAAATGGTCAGATTTTGTATATAAAAGCACCATAGATATTTTTAATGAATCATGTCCTGATTATCTTAGGACAAATTTTATTCGAGTCTCAAATGTTCATCAATATAGTACCAGAAATAGTGTGCAAAATGTTTGTGTTCCAAAATGTACCACCACAGTTACTGGTTCTTTTTATTATAATGCCATTCAGGACTGGATGAGCTTACCCAGTGCAATCAAATCAATTCCCAACAAACCCCTTTTTAAGAAATCAGTTAAAACCCATCTTTTAGATCAAATTGACTGTTGAATTTTTAGCACTTCCTTATCTATTATTGTTGTATATATTGTGTCTTTTAAAACTTCTTGTAAAGTCTACGTTTTAATTTTGTTTTTCTTGATGCTTTGCATGTATGTACTTCTTTATGCCAAGGACCCCTTTGGAAATAAGCCCCAGGGCTTAAAGGGCTATCCTGTGTATCTCCTTTTCTGTATTTGTTTTTAAGGTCTTTACAATTAAGTAAATTTTAATGTTTTTATTATATATTTATATTTGTATTGGAGATGCCAAATAAAATCAAATCAAATCAAATCAAATAGTCCCCCAAACCATGGATCGTCTTTCATAATTCGTAACCGAATAGAGCGTGAAACGGGCGCCGTAGATACTGCTGAGCGAGTCACGCGTAAAACGCGCGCTGGGTATCCTCTTTTACAAAGACTAGAGGACTTTAACATTACCTGCATTTCAGATTAGGGCTCTGTTAACAAAGTGCGACACATTTTGGCAATTTGCTTTAAACATTGATCAAAAGCTGTCGACCAATTCCTTAATTTCTTTGGCTTAAACTAGCCCTTATGGAAAAGACCTTAGGACATCAAACCAAGTGATATGAAAAACCATTACTGATGCCACAACAGTGGTGAATTTAAGTATTTAGGAACCTTGTTTTCTTTAATGTGTGGACAGTGAAATAGTCTTGTAAATGAAGTGTGATAAAAAAAATGGCAGACAATGGTCAAATATAAAGTTATTTTAACACTTAAACTGTACAAAATGGACAGGATATTGCCTCCAAATGTCAGAAGTTATTTGTTTCGTCTTATTTGATCTTCTTTTTAGCTACAAAATGTTACCTTCAGTCAAAATTGCAAGTGTGGAACCAGGCAATCTTTGCACAGCTTATTTTATTTATAATTTAAAAAATTGACCACAATTTTCGTTTCGGTTGTCGCACATCTGTAAATTTTCTGTTATGTAAAGACAATAGTCTATTTTACTTTAAATTAAATACAAATTTACAAAATGTATCGTACTTTTTGAAATGGAGTCACTTGGCAACTTGAAACGGTATGCCTCCCCCCCAAAAAAAAAATCCAACAGCTTTGAAAAACTCCTCTTTTTTGGCTAAAAAGCTTGCAAAAAATTTGGCAAAAATTGGCTAATTTCAGCAGAATGTCCCCTGTTGTTGGTCCAATTATTTTTCATGTAGAGGCGATTTGGCACCCTCCTAGAGGTGGCGCCCGGGGCAACTTGCCCCCCCCTCAGCCCCCCACTAGCTACGCCACTGCATTTGCGTACAGTCTTAAATAGGGTATTCATTTGAACATGTATGGTCCCGGATAGGGTATCCATTCGAACAGATATGGTAGATTTATGCTCTTAGATAAGGTATCATATTAGCTTTTGCCATTTTTGGTGTCACATAGCGTCACCTTTGGAACCTTCGGAACTCGGGTGGTTACCAGTGTGCAAATAACAGTTATCCCCCGGATAGTCAAAAACTTCCAGTAAACATGACGTTCCGTATGATCTGTAGCGTCCAGGAAATTGTTAATAAAAATTCCTTGGTAGCCTTAAGATATGGATGATCTGCTTTTAATCCTTACCTCCTTGATCAAACATCGTCTTTCTCAGTTCAAAATTTTAATTTAATCAAAGTCAAATACATTTAGAATTATGCACACAATTCAATATGCAAGCAGTACACTACACTTCACGCAAAGCATGTGTACAATTCAATATTCGTGAGAGGCATCATCAACAAAAACACGAATATCCCCCATTTGATATCCATGTCGGTGGTACATATGGATACAACGTTTTCCCCGTCATATCGAAAGGTACCTTAAGGATCCCAAAGTGAAAATAGATTTTTTGGTGTCATCTGAAAAATTATATTTTAAACTTAAAAATGACACCTTACTTTTGGTTATTGGATGTTCCATTGCAAACTTACATCCAAATAGGTAAAAGGCATCGGGCTGATTCAGAAAACTATACTTCTGAAAAAATCGAGTTTAAAGTTTCTGTAATGGTAAAACTTGAATGGAGAAAGGATTTTTATCTCGGTTTTTAAAACATTTGTCTTATGTTTTGGATGTTGAAACCTGATTAATATGATACGCGTATAACACTTCTGATGAAATTAGAATTTCGACCTTGGACGTGATTTTTGACTATGCTCAGCTTTAATGGCCTATATTAAAGCTAAGATTTCTTTTATCCGTTTGCAGCCCGTTTGCGGTGCGTTTTACACTGTAAGGGTACTGGTAGTGGTATCAGGTTGACAGCTGAGATTCAATAATTGTCCGTCCATTTTTAATGCGTTTTCATTTCAGCATCTTCTCTAATTGAAAAGTTTCCGCATGACCAAACGCATTAAAAACGGATGAATCGCTACAGGGACCGATTCAAATAAACGCATGGGTTTCCGGATAGCCGCACAGCAAACGGACCGGATAAAAGGAATCACTCTCGTTGAAAACCATTATATCGATTCAAACACACCGCGTGCGAAACGCATGCAGAATCGCATTGAAAACGGACGGTCAAAATTGAATCTCAGCTTCAACCTGATCCTATTCAATCATATGTTTTAGATTAGGCATTCTCAATTACATTTTGTGAAGTGCCAATTGGCAATAAATAAAAATCAGAAGTGCCACGTTGCAATATTAGCGTAGCGTCTAACGGGTTGGGTCCAGGGGCCCGCCTTAGGGCCCCTGGTGGGGTCCAGGGGCAAAGCCCCTGGCAGGGGTTCAGGGGGAGGATCCCCCGGAAGCTCCTGGGTTTTAGCCTTTTTTGAGTGGAAAAGAATGGCTTTCTGAGCATGTTTCTGACTGCATCGATTTTGCGTGGAAAACATTGCGGTATGTAGTATGTTCGATGAAAAATCTGGATGTCGTAACTATGCAGGTATATAGGCCTATGATAATTATGGCGGTCAGTTATTTGGATATTTAAGATCAATGGGAGTTCATCTTGTTTTTATGTTTGGCCAATTTTGTTAACAAATAATTTATTCATTTTGATTTTGATTTTAAAAATGACACCTTACTTTTGGTTATTGGATGTTCCATTGCAAACTTACATCTAAATAGGTAAAAGGCATCGGGCTGATTCAGAAAACTACACTTCTGAGAAAATCGAGTTTAAAGTTTCTGTAATGGTAAAACTTGAATGGAGAAAGGATTTTTATCTCGGTTTTTAAAACATTTGTCTAATGTTTTGGATGTTGAAACCTGATTAATATGATACGCGTATAACACTTCTGATGAAATTAGAATTTCGACCTTGGACGTGATTTTTGACTATGCTCAGCTTTAATGGCCTATATTAAAGCTAAGATTCCTTTTATCCGTTTGCAGCCCGGTTGCGGTGCGTTTTAAACTGTAAGGGTACTGGTAGTGGTATCAGGTTGACAGCTGAGATTCAATAATTGTCCGTCCATTTTTAATGCGTTTTCATTTCAGCATCTTCTCTAATTGAAAAGTTTCCGCATGACCAAACGCATTAAAAACGGATGAATCGCTACAGGGACCGATTCAAATAAACGCATGGGTTTCCGGATAGCCGCACAGCAAACGGACCGGATAAAAGGAATCACTCTCGTTGAAAACCATTATATCGATTCAAACACACCGCGTGCGAAACGCATGCAGAATCGCATTGAAAACGGACGGTCAAAATTGAATCTCAGCTTCAACCTGATCCTATTCAATCATATGTTTTAGAATTTAGATTATACAACTATAGTACCCTGTGCAAAACGCATCGCAACCGCACCGCAAACGGATAAAAGGAATCATAGCTTAAGAGGGGAGCGTGGCCGAGCGATAAGAGCACGGGACTCGTAATACAGAGGTTGTGGGTTCGAGCCCCGGGCCGGGCGGTTTTCGTGTCCTTGGGCAAGAAACTTTACTCTACTTGCTCCGTGGTTCGGAAGTCACGTAAAGCCGTTGGTCCCCTGTACGAATAGACTCCTTCATGGGGTATGCATGTCATGCAAGTACAGTGTATTATTGATTGATTGATAGATCTCGTAATTCGCCATGCCGACCTTAAGAGCATACACCACCAAATAGATCACCTATATATTCCTATATGTACAATACAGCTTCCAGATCATGGTTGATATCTTGGCTTATCCGCATTGCGAGTTATCTTCATCATTTGTAGTCTGCACTATACAGGGGGAAAGAAAGAAAGAGGGACTGGTAGCTTCAACTCTTGGATTTATTTTGAGATTATGATCTAGATGAGTTCACAAAGTGAAAAATATATAGGGTAACCTTGATAATTTTTGCTAGGTCGCCGCGAACATAGGATATGCTCAGAATTTCATTTTCTCCAACTCACTACAAAATTTCTCTAGACACAAACAATTAGCACTCAAATTTCTCAAAATCGTCAAAATCATGGTAATCTTTAACCTGTCTGACTACATTTGAACCACAGAACATGATTATAAGGAACTTTTATACCAAAAAAAAAATCGTTTTCGAAGCTTTTACTTTAGAGAGTGCAACAAAATACTTGCTCCTGACATCGTCCTTAATGTGTGTTACGCTTAATTGGGTAAAAGATGTGCAGCATACTTCATAGTGTGTCCTCGTTTTTGTCCACATATTACGTTACATGTTACGTAATTGGGGCCATATTTTGAGCTCAGTGTCATCTCTGTCAATCTGTGGCACAACCCAGCCGAAGGGTGATGGTTTCACCCGCAACGTCGCTTGCTCGCCTAAGTCAGGGCACCCCTTGCATAATGACACAGGTAGAGCATATTTTTGATTCGATAAAGACAAGGATCCTCTCAGCAAAAAGTGCAATCCCTGCATGCATTGCAGTTGATCGGAAGAATATTTTGTAGGCCTATGTATTTACTGTGGGGCAAATAATTTGATTAGTTGTACAGTTGGTATATTATCGCCAAAAGCTGTTAACAGTGTAATGAGCATGAAATGGTTTTATGTGGTGCAGAGGATATGAAAAGAATTGATATGCGGATCAATGTAACGTGATTCAATCGGCCAAATGAAAATTTTAATGTGTTATGACTATGTCATTGAATGTGTGCTTTTCTTTTTCTTTAACTATTTCATCATCATCAAAATGTAACTGCAAAATAAGATGAACGTTCAAATGTTCAAACCATGGTTCATTAAGGTAATGTAATTTTAATCAATTCTATTGATTGTATGAATGCAAATCATTTTACCTCTTATCATCATGGAAAGGCCCAAAACTTGAGGTTTGAGGTGCCCTGGCTTAAAATGCTACTATAATTCGGGTCGTCTGGATCCGATATATACATGTACAAGATCTATTTTATTTCTCATTTCTATGTTTTCGCAGGAGTAGAAAAGAACAACAAGACTCAAATGGCAATATCAACGTGTCTCATAACAATGGTTTTGTTACGCCGGACAGCAAAGATAAGGTAGATGCAGAACAATATGCTGATATAGTGAACGATGATTTACCAAATAAAGATAGAAATGACTCTGTGATTGAAATTTACGCAACATCAGACTATGGAGGTCGTGAGCCTGATTCTAATGGTGTATATGCAAATTCTGATGTCATTACTGAACCGCATATAAACGACAATAATTATTCCTATGCTACGACAGACGCTTTTTCTGCTACAAAGGTCACAGGTCAGATTGGAGAGGTCACTGAAGAAGAAGGATGGGAAGATAACGGAATTTACGTTTCAGAAAACGACGTTGAGGGATGGGAAGACAATAGGATATATGCTGATTTCGATAAAGCTGTTAGTTGATTTAGGTCCCATAACGACAAATAATGGCCATTTTGTTACATAGATGATAAATCCGCCATTTTTTGCTTAAATGTTTTGATTGACATACACATTACGATAGTAACTGGCTCCAGAAAAAAACCCGCAATTTTGGGGCAAAAAAAATCGATATTGTGGTCAAAATGGCCACCCAAACACCGAATTTTCATTATAATTGCTTAAAAGCGGTTTGTGCGACACTTTTTGTCATTAAGTCAACATTGAAAACGGCTTCTGGAGCTGAAACATATATAAACGATTACGAATTATGTCATACGCATGTTTCAAATTCAAAATGGCCGCAAAAATAGCTTATTATCATTAATATTTACCAAAACAGCACTTAAATATCTGACATCCTAAAATAATCAACAGAAAATAACATTTTGGGATACCGTACAACAAGATCATTTGTCTCCTAATTATATCATTAATATGCTGGCGCCAGTACTGAGATACAAAATGGTCGCTAAAATACGTTTTTATGCGCAATAAATGGTTGACTTTGAAACAATATCAAAAGCACTAAATGATCAAAATAATCGATGGAAAGTGGTTAAGAGGGTAATAACAGAAACATTCGTCCTTTATTAAGATTTTAACAGATTAAAATCCAAAATGGCACCATACTAAAATTTAAAATGGCTGCAAAAAAGATGTTTATATGCTAAACGGGTAAAAGTAACTTTAAAACAGCATCAAAACAGTAAAATGTGCAAAATAATAAAAATGACTGTGATGATGACAATAGTCACAATTCTTCCCATATAAAGTTGTCAACATGTTAAAACCCCAAATTACGCCCATATAAAGATCCAAGATGCCGCTGAAGTACATTATCATGCGCAAAAATGGGTTAAATAAATTTTGAAAACAGCCTCAAAGCCACTGAATGTTCAAAATTATCGATACAAATGGCCGTGAGGGTCACAACAAAACATTAATTAAATTATGGTATTAATATGTTTTTAATTCAAAATAGTGGCTGTAATGAAGTCCAAAAGGCTGCCAAAATGTGAATTTGGACCCCAAAATAGCCTAAAATGAATATTAAAACTGTGGTAGAAAACTTGAAATTTTCAAAATATTCAAGAAAAATGTCTGTTTAGTTTACAAAATAAACATTTATCATATGCTAATAACATGCTTTTAATCCAAAATGGCGCCCATAACAAGGCCCAAAGTTGCCACCAAAATACTCAAAACCTGGGAAGAGAAAAACTCTTCCCAGCTCAAAACCTAGGAAAAACTCATTTTGCTGCCATTTTCAGCCACATTTTAGGTACCTCTTTGACCCCTTAATGTGTATTTTGGTGTCGAATTTTACGTCATATTTTGCGCCATTTTGATTTTCAAACAAATACATAATTTACGCTGAAATGTTTACGTTGCAACCCTCACAGATATTTTCGACTGATGTTAAATATTTTATGTTTTAAATGTTGCTTTAAAATCGCTACAACCCATTTTTAAGCATGACATTTTACGACCACTTTGGACCTCAGAATAGCCGCCATTTTGGATTTGAAACATGTAGACAACCTAATTTAGGGAGACTTATTTTCATTGATAAGTTTTAATTTGTGGTAATTACAATGATGTTTTCAAGTCACTTTAACTCATTTTGCACATTCAAATGTCTTTAAGTGGCCATTTTGGATCCTTACATGGACACCATTTTGGATTTTAAACATTTCAATAACCTAATTTGTGGACAAACGTTACTCTTGTAACTCTCGAACCAATTTTCAACCTATTATTTTGATCATTTGGTAGCTTCAAACTTTTTTGCACATAAAAACTTACTTTGGCGACCATTTCAGTACTGCCCTATCTTGAATTTAAAACAGTATAATAACATAATTAGGGTTAAATAACAACATAATTAGGGTTTAAACTGTTGTTACAATAACTAATGTTATATTCAGTTTATAATTAATGAGATTATACATTTTTGAAATTTCAAATAGCCGCCATTTTTTATTTGAAACATGTAAACAACTACGCTGGTCCCCGGCCTCTTATGTCTTCAACAACTCCACACTGACATAAGACGCAGGTATCCGCTAATGAATCTAAGCACTTGATTGGCCCGTGCCCTGAATTTGTTTTCCGCGTCAAACACACAACATGCGTGACGCATTGGTGATTGCACGAATGCTTGTAACGCGTTGTTAAACGCGGGGCGCCATGCAGAGGTCGCGCTTGTAAACATCGACATTTTGTCAACCTCTTCACCAAAGCCTTCCAATCACGAACGTTTGCCGTGTAGTTTGATAGGGTGAGTGAGCTGTCAAGTTGTGTAATTCTACTGGTCAAAATTTTGACTAATTTTGATCAGCCAATACCTGCGGTGATGGGCAGTCTGAACCATATAGTGAAGCGCCCACATCGAGGGTACCAGCGTAGTAAACAACCTGATTTAGGGAGAATTATTATGCTTGACGTCGCGCCCAAAAGACAACTCGCCCAAATTAAGGCAAATCGTCCAAAATTCAAGTCGCCCACGTTACAGCTCGCCCAAATAGTAAGTCGCCCAAAGACAACTCGCCAAAAATATTACAAAGTCGCCATAGATAAGTCGCCGAAATATTGAAAAGACAACAAAACACTACCCTTTGTCTGTCGTTATACTGTTTACATAGGGCTACAGGTATTTGAGAGTGTAGGCATTGACTTGGGTGTATACCACAGGCCTTTTCAAGGCTTACATTACTCCTCTCGCATACGAAACTGTGTAAATACAGCCAGTACTTAGATCCTATGCAAATGAGCTTTTAATGGGCAATTTAATTTTTCGATCTGGCGATCAATATTTAATAACTTGGTCGCGATATTTTCTTTCTTGACGTGACAATTCGGATAGTTCGGACTTCGAACCCCTATCACATCAAGGAGGGTAATGCAAATAAAAAATGAAGATATGGATGAAAATATTTAGACTTTTTCCAATAAAACATGCCTTTGTTTGACTGTTAGGAATAAAGAAATCTTAATTTTAATACATTTTAAACAAAATTGCAAAATTTCAGCTTTAAAAATCATGAGGTCACATCTACTTACACACAGTTTGTTTTACCAACTTTTATGTGAATTGACTAATTATACAGACTGCAAGCTTAGGTATCAGACCTCACATTCATGAAATTTGAAAAATATATCTTTCCTGTTAGTAAGACTTTTAAAGTCAGACAATAAAACGAGGGAAATTTCAGTACAATTAGACGTATGAAAAGGGCAAGATGTCGGTCATCACATTATCCCGATAATAAAGTGAACATCGTAAACGACAAATCACACTTTCGGAGGTCTGGGGCTATATCTAGGCAAATCTGACGTCATTTACCATACCATGTACGTGTAGCTGCTCATGAGCTTGACTGTGCATCCACTGTGCATATTATTTTCAGGTTATAGGTAAATGATTTTATCATGTTTATCTTAAGAAATTCTTTTGTAAAAGTAGTTTATTGAAGGAATATCATTAAATACGATGGAAAAAAATAATACTTTGTTTTCAAATGAAAAAAGAAAAGAAAAAAAGGCGCCGTCGGGATTCAAAACTCGGACCTCTCACACTAAAAACAAGTAGCTTAGCCACTAGGCTATACAGATCACACTGACTTAGAGAGGGTGTTTTAACTATATGTACGTTATAATAGACAAGTGCCGCTTAATTGATCATTTCCGGGGTTATATGATGTTTTGCGTAGAAATTTGATGTTTTATTTGACCTCATTGGACCAAGCGTTACATTCTCTTACGCGAGGCGTGTTTTACCCAAAATTACCGCAATTTTTTAGTAAATCTGTTAAAGAAATGTTGTCGCTCTCTTTTGATCAAGTGGCTAAAATATATTAAGTCCAGAACTGTAGATTTTAGATAATACGCAAAGACCTAATTTGACCTCACTCGTGGAAATTAAACGCTTGCAAAATCACACGAAAATACACTTATATTTCCAAAATGTTCATTTTTTTTGTACATTTCAAAATATTTTCATAACATTTATGCTTGTGAGTGAAAGTTTGGTTTGAGATTCTATGCTACTTTGGCGAGTTTACAGGCCTTATAAACTAGGGCATCCGAACTCATGATTATTCATACGCATGTCAAAAATGGCCTTTCCTGTAATTTTTTCATGAATAAAAAATAAAATAAAATAAGCGATATTTCAGCGAGCTGAATTTTGGCTGAAATACTGATTAAGATAATACCGAGTATTCACATCATTTTTGGGCAAAATGGCCGAGGTCGTAGCCCGAGGCCATTTTCCTCAAGAATGGTGTGAATATGAGGTAATTATCCGATTTAACACCCATCTGTAGACCGAACAGGTCTAGACGTAAACATATGAGCGGTGCTCTGGCAAAATGAGCGGAAAGTGGCGATTGTAGATTTTGAATAAATAGCTGCTAATGTAAAAATGTGGTGAAAAGATCAAATTTCATTTTTTGTCATAAAACTCATTAATGCATAAGTGTTCATCTAAACCTCGTGTTTGAGGTCAATCATGCCGGGAAGTGCAATTATTCACGGGTAATTGATCGCGTTTTGCTATCATACACTATAGTAATCAGTAACTTTAAAACTTCGATTTGCGACAATTTTTTAATGCCAGATTTTGAGTGGACTTCCATGAATTTCGATCTCTAAATGAAGATTACAGAAAGAAAGTATGACATATTATATGTGATGGCTCACCTCGGAAGGGGGGACTTTAAAGATGATATCAATTTTGATTTTTTCATTTAATCTGTAGCTTTAAAATGACACCTTACTTGTTGAAATTGATCAAAGCGATCAAATTTTACAACAGAAAATCTGCTGAAAATACTTATTATTTTCTTTATTTTTTGCTGCCTATTGTCACCTTTATCTTGAAAAGTTTTCTGTCGCAAAGTCCCCCTTTTCGGGATGAGTCATCACATATATCATTCGAAAGCTGAGATTATAGATCATAAACTCAATTTTGAAAATCGCGACTTTCCGCTCATTATGCCAGAGCACCACTCTTATATTGATTCTGTTTGCTAAAAGTAATATTTCAGTCCCGGGAATCGATCTGCGATCAAAGATATCATTTGTCCTCCAGTCATTACATTTGATATTTGAGAACCTGCTGAACATCAGATAAAGATGCTGCAAGGTTCACAGTAGTTTATCATGTTAGTAAAAAGGTCCTCATGACACTTCATGCGTTGGTATGTTTGTTCGTGCATAAATTTGCAAATTGTTAGATAATTTTCCAGTAATAGCGGCAAATAGAATATGATTAACCTACTCGAACTGATTGCTAATCGATAAACCTTCCTTTTCTTCACATGAAAAGTAAAGTGGATAGTTGTATGACCGATTGAGATCATTGTGGTTCCTTCTCATCTATTACTTCCATGCTTTGTCTAATCTCATTTTTGGTCCAATTGATGTGTTTGTCAGAACTTTAGTATATACCTAGGGAGCAAAACAGGTTTACTTGCAACGAGAAATAATTTGTATGTGTCCTATCTAGATGGGTGCTATGGACCATATGTAACATCGCTAAAGGCTCTGTCACACATCACCGTACCGTGCAAATAACGTACTAATAACGTTCACTGTTTGGTAATCGATATACATGTATTTCAATGACCAAACCAGTGTACGTTATTAGTTCGTTACTCGTGCGTTTCGTGATGTGTGACAGAGCCTTAAGATGGACACAAAATCATTCTGTTGCACGGAACCATACAGGAGGGGGGTAAAATTCATTACAGGGGCCAAATTAGAAAATTGGTCAAATCTTGTTCAAAACCATTCTAACATGTTCCTCTCATCATAACGAACCAGAAAATGTATACTTTGACCCATCTCCGATGAATGCTTCAAGAGTTATTTTCGAAAACATGAAAGGTCAAATCAAGGGTAAAGAGATTGGTTTATGGGAGTAATTTTTTTAAAGTGTCCGATTTTATTCAGAATGGTCTCAAATTGTTCGTCTTGCAAAACTGTCTGTACAAAGTAATATTTTCAAACGTCTACGATTAACCGTTGCTATGGTTACAGGTCGATATAATGTTTTTGTTATTTCATGTATATGCACCAATTAGAAATAATGTTTTTTTCTTGATACCATAGAAACGATTGATCGAAGACGATGGAAAATATTACTTTATGTAGACAGTTTTGCAAGACGAACAATTTGAGACCATTTTGAACAAAATCCGACACTTTTAAAATTTTGGACTCCCAATGTAATCACATTTCATACTTTCGGTTATATCTCAAAAACTCTTCATCAGATATGGGTCAAAGTATACTTTTTCTGCTTCCTTATAATGAGAGGAACATGTTAGAATGGTTTATAACAAAATTTGACCAATTTTGAAGTTTGCAATGACTTTTACCCCCCTCATGCAGGGTCCCATGCAGGTGACTGATTTTGTGTCCACCCTAGTGTTGTTACCTATGGTCCAGAGAACCCAAATAGATAGGACACATTAAAATAACTTGTCGTTGCAGTTTTACCCCTAAAATGGGGTTTTGCTCCCTAGGTAATACCTGGACGCACTGCAATTAGACCCTTCGATGTACACGCCGGGACAGTTGTGACGTCATAATTTATGCACATCACCCAACACGTGCGTTTTGGACCCAAACAAACGGTGTGGCCATTTTTGCCACACGTTAAGTCTATGGGGAAAAAAGTCTGACTCCGATTTTATACCATAACTTTCGTCTAAAACAAAAATAAGGGGAAATATGCCGGCCTATTATGCTGAAGGTTGTGATTACAAGCCAGGACGGGACCCCTGCCGTTATTTTCGTCTTCCAACCGAGAAAAATCAGTCTGAATTGTATGTTTACTTGTGCCTATTGTGTTAATATGTATGATTAGTGGACATGATCATTTGTTTGGGTCCAAAACGCACGTGTTGGGTGATGTGCATAAATAATGACGTCACAACTGTCCCGGCGTATACAGTGAGTCTCGTTGCCAAAAGAGTTAACCTGCAACAGATAAATACATAATGCTATTATGCACATCTTCTTTAACAAATGTTTAATGTGAAAGGTTTTGAGAATGCAAATGGAAGTGAAATGCTACACAAATTTAATATTCTACTAATATTACTCTGAACTTATCATTTATTACATGGTACAATCTGATATATTTTTTAACAATGATCTGTAATATTTTTCATGCGTTACTTGAACATTTGTAAATAGTTTGATACAGAGCTTAAGTTCAAATGTTCTGTCCGTGCATAACAATGCATTTTGTAAACTATTTCGTTAACATATTACTTATTCTATTCAACGGAGGCAATAAGTAGAGATAATCCCCACTTCAGAAATTGCAATCCGTAACAATCCTTTTGTGTTTACACTAGCCTTGCTCCAAGGCCCGAGCCATCTATTTTTGAGAATATCAAAGGGTCATAATTTGTTAACTCCAGAGGATGCACTGTTATAAAAGTACCATATTTATTCATTCCTAGAGCCCTGTTTGTTTAACATAGACAATGTATAACATTTATTATTTTATATCTGCTCCGCAGATGGACTTAATATATATGAAGAATATCATCAATGAATAAAATGTCAAAATAGATGGGTTATTTAGCAAACTGAGAGCTGTCAGCTCCCAAAGCCATCCATAGACATGCAAGTGCTTCAGAATGTGTATCTATTTTTTTAATCTTTTGGGCATAGAAAATCTGTGGTTTTGGCACCATTTAGGCAAATGTCTAGGCGAGAATATTGAAGTCAATTACTTAGTATCAGCATACAAATTATCCTGTTTCTTGAATTTTGTTCATAAACACAAGGCTGCACACCAAGCTATTCTAGCTAAAGGACAGAACTTTCAAACCCACATTACTATCATGTACCTATGATAGGCTTACACAGCCCATCACCACAAACACACACACCTAAAATCACAACACAGTCTGCAGCAAGCTAAGAATCTGAGATGTTAAAAACATTCTGTTGGCCTAGTATACACCTACCAATATAAAATCACATTTTAAAAGTCACTAGAGGGCTGAAACTGCATAGAAGAAAGTGTTTGTATGGTTTTTTATAGAAGTAAATTTTGGTACTAGTACAACTACCCAGCACTTGAAATTGAAATGTTACAATATTTCAAACAGTCTGATTCAACATCCATGCTTGTGCTATGTACAGTGTACAAATCTGTGCTTAAGTTAGAATGATGACATGGGCTTTGATTTCTCAGCCTTTAACAAAGGCTATGTTTACACGAGAAAAAGCACAACTAAGACGCCCAGGAATTTTTGCTTTCGTCGAAGACAATAGCCTATCCCATACTTTGATTGACAGGCGTCTTTTGTGCGTATTTTGTAATAGGTTTTCATGAAGCTTGTCAAAATGAAAACAAGATTGTCTTTGTGACAATACCAACTCCGACCGAGGTTTGCAAGGAGGAGTTGAAGTTAGCTAAATAGAAGGTGTTGGTCATTGATGTAAAGGCTAACAGGTTTGATATATTTATTGCCATATGAACACCCAGTTTAAATGATGTGCGAACCCCAGTTATTTAGCAAAGCTGCCCAGTTTATAAGGGCCATCAATCCTTTATGCTGTTATGGGGT
>JXSR01S007157.1:1693-22125 GCA_000969725.1 Ophiothrix spiculata | reverse complement strand
ACGTGTCTCCCTACTCTGTTGCCGATTAATCCGAACTACACCAAAGAGTAAGTCTTAGTCCAATACATGGGTAATTCACAAAATATACCCCAAATTTACTCCCGTAAGTAGTAAAATGGCACTTGACGTGTACGTTTTAATCTTTCAATTGACAAATTTTAAATCTTTATCATGGAGTGACTTCAACTATTCCAATTGAGTAACATCAAAAACGATTTTTACTCAATTCGAAGTAAATGTTAATCTTTATTCTTACTCAACCTACTCTACTCGGCATTAAATTACTCCTAGCATTTACTGTGCACTTGAGAGAGCTTTAAGCTTGAATCTGCTCTTGACTAACAAAAATAATAACAATAACAACAACGAAATCAATGATACAGCAAACCATTTGGTTTCGGATGACCTTTTAAGTTTTTAATAATATTTTTCAGGGCTTTTCAGCCAAAAATCGATATAAAACCTTGATATTTGTGCTAAAATTAGCTTATTGTAACTACAAATTTGCGGGACAGTAATGTCGGGACAGTAAAATATCGTCCCGATATTTTGGTATTTGTCCCGTTAGCGTCCCCCCACCACCGCTTCATACGGCCCTGATATTTTTGATAGCCATGACTGCCATGCTGCAGAGCGTAGACACTGGATGCGGACAGAAAAGAGATCGTCCGGTTGAAGAATTTGGAGTGCCTGTGGAAAACTTGAGTTTGCCAGTGGCTTTGTTTTAGATAAATGTAATTATCCACTGCCTCTCCAGAAAGATGTCTGTCAAGAGTAACTCTAAGATTGTTGCGGAGTACAGTCTGAAGGCTGAATTATGTGATCTTCATAAGGCCCAGGAAAAACCTTGCCAAGTTTGCACTGTCAGCTCAACATTCAAAAAAGAAAGTTAGTTTTAAGTTAACCAAAGCTTGCCAAGTTTGCACTGTCAGCTCAACATTCAAAAAAGAAAGTTAGTTTTAAGTTAACCAAACCTTGCCAAGTTTGCGCTGTCAGCTCAGCATTCAAAAAAGAAAGTTAGTTTTGAGTTAACCAACCGGCGACAGCTTTCATATAGCAACTCTATATATCTCCGGATATCACTCCAATTTAACGACGCTGTCATCAGGGTACAGCGTACAAATGAAGCTTGTTCGTTAGAACAATAACAAAGTAGTTTTGCTTTATACACCATAAAACTAGTGTAATTTATAATAATATCTTCCTAAATTTCTTTTGATTTTAAGACCTGAATCATGTATGGGCATGTGAAAGAGAAACATTATTAATTACATGTGACTCAGGATTAATCCAAGTAAAGGATGCAAATTACGGACGGTTGACCAGAGAAATTTGCCCGTATTCTCAAATTTTAACTGATAACTGCATTGGAAGCGGTTCTCTTGCAATTGTGGAAAAGATGTGCAATGACAAACAGACTTGTGACATACTGGCGTCGAATAGTGTATTCGGGGATCCCTGTGAAAAAACCCATAAATACCTGGAAGTCCGATATTTTTGTGAAAATGGTAAGTAATTAGCCATTATGGTGCATGATAAATACACATTTTCAAATAACTTTAAATCAGATGACTTTTCAAATTAAACGCTAATTACTTTCTCTATTATTTGTTACGACTTATGGTATAAATTTAGTGATTGGTGTTAATGTCCTTTTGACAAATGAAATGATGGGGTAATATTTTGAACAAGTTTACAAAAATGTGTAAATATCGTTGGTAAAATATGAAATATAAAAATAAGAAATAAGAAAATGATCTTTAGGATTAACAAGTACAAAGTGGACTCAAAAAGCATGGTTATAATGGAAATCTAAATTTACAATTTAAATCGTTGTCTGTTTACTTGTGAACTAGTTGTAGACCAGTCTTTGAAACTAGGACCCACAACCGGGTCAAATGTCGGAGGTCACTATTTCGTAGTGATCTGGCGTCATTCAGTAAGAAAGAAAAAATCATAAATTGCACCCACGGTTTCCTGTCTAGTCATCTCTGAAGGTCAAACAGCAACGATCTGGACGGTCAGATGCCGGTTGAATTTTGAAGCGGCCCCATAATGATATATTTCTGCTCTCTAAATGTCAAACGAGTGGAAAGAGTGAAATTTCACTCAAAAAGGAGTGAAAGGAGTTAAACGCAGGACAATTCGTTTTCGAGTGGAAAATTTTCACTCTAAAATTAGTGTGAAAGTTAAATTTTCACTCCCAAAAGAGTGGAAGATTGTCATCAAAAATACCCTTTCACTCCTTTTAGAGTGTTTTTCCACTCGAAAAGGTATTGTCCTGCGTTTAACTCCTACAAAGAATGGAAATTCACTCTTTTACATTTAGAGAGTGCAGATGGGTCAGTAAATGTAAAATGTCCGATCTAGACCCATTACAAGGTCATACAACAAAATATGATACTATTATCAATATCAATATAAACGAAGAGTTAACATTTTTTAAAAATGCTAGAAATTCCCGTTTAGCCTCTATCCAAGGTCATACAACTAATACAATATCATTAATGTTTACAAAATATATAATCATATATTGCCGCCTATGAATGAATAAATGTGGTAACTCCCATAGCCAAATGTCATACCCCGGATATTATTTATTGTAATATAAACATAGTCTTCCATTGATAAATACTCTAATGTCTTGATATCAGATTTTGAATTTAACTTCGTTTTAATAATTTTTTTAATTTTCTGATCTATTACTTAACAAAATTACAAAATGACAGAAGTAACAACCATGACGACGATATCATCAGAAACAACAACTGACGAATCAGACGTAATGACTTCTGAACATTTATCAGGTACATGTTAACGTAAAAGTTACTCATACATGTAAATACATACCGGTAAAGAATTTCCAAAACCGTTATCGTGAACGTAAAAAACGCAAACGCTTAAACTTATCCGAGCGAAATAAAAGACCTGCTACAGCAGGGTGAGAAATCTTAAGAAGATAAAATCTTAAGAAGTTATATAATTTTGAAATTGTTTTTATTTTTTTCCAATCTATTGATTAAATAACAAAATGACAGAAGCAGCAATGATGACGACGGTATCATCAGAGATAACAATAGACGGATCAGACGTAACGACATCGGAACGTTCATCAGGTAAATGTTAACGTAAGAACTACACATAAAAACAAACAAACAAACAAACAAACAAATTCGAAAACTTTAGCGTAACCGTAGGAAACGTAAATCCTAATTTATCAAAGCGAGCAATAGACCTATTACAGCAGTGTGAGAATAAATTCTCAATTATGAGTGCTTTACTTTTTACATCTATGTCTGCAATTAGTTAGTTAGTTGCCGTATAAGCTTCGTTTATTAATTACAAAACTGTAATATTATCTAAATACCAGAATTATTGCAGAAATGAATTTAAACTCTCCAGTGAACGTGATTTATTAAATTACAAGTTTGAATTTCATTTCTGATGTCATTTATCACTAATGTAGTATAAATATTGCACACTCGCATACCATGTTGTATCAATAAAGATCATTTTCTTTAGCTATGGTCACAATAATCGTACGATCAGCTGACGAGCAGTGTTTAGTCCATCTAATAGGACCACACGACGCCCTCGCTGCTCGCTTTACTCACTGCTCGTGGTCCTTTAAAACGGACTAAACACTGCTCGTAAGCTGATCGTACGATTATTGTGACCATAGCTTTTCCCGATTCGGTTAGTCGTGGTACCAGTTGTTGTGACTCTCATACTGATAGTTATTGCTGCGGACATCATCATTGGTATACTGATATTAAGGGTTGATGACGTCTATCTCCGATTGGCATTAACGAAAAATATGTTTTAATGTTTTTAGGAAGACAAAAATGTTTTTAATACGATGACTATAAAAACAAGTGGAAAAATCACGTACAATGTATGGGTCTTAACCAAAAAACCCGGGTGGTTTGTTTACTGTCTCTATGCAATTTGACCGAAATTAATTGACTTCTGACAGAAATCACTGACCTGTGCTATTATTACAGGCGTTAGTTTTATATTATGCCTATAATTCCATCATCAATTAACAGCTTATTATAAATGCATGCATACAACCCAGTGTACGGTACCCTCTCTATAGGGGGGAGGGGGCATTCAAATATGAAATAGATACCGTACCGATGTAAGTCTCACGCTCTGACAGCTGGTGTATATGACACAATGATAAATAAAGTGGTCAATAACACATATTAAGTACCTGCGACAGGATACGATGATTGCCGAGTCCAGACTACATTTGTAGGCACTACATGAAATTTGGCAAGTCAGGAATACGATTGAAATTCAAAAATAGTACAAAACTCAATGCAAATATGTGCTTTACCCCAATTTACGAAAATGCCGTGAGCTGTGCCTTGCATTTAATGGGTACAGCCCTTCATACTCAAAATGCCCGTTATTCAGAAATGTTATAACTCATACAAAGATTCTTGTCATTTGATTCATCATTTTTTACTCATCGGCAAAACTGCATTTTTACGCCGTAGGCGTTATGTATTGGTTTTGGCATTTAATGGAGTGGTATTTGGGCGGAAATTTATGCATGCTGTACTGACAATTTTTTTAATAAACTTGACAAAAACATGCTGAAGTTGTAATTACATTATAAATGCATCATAAATATGTTTTACAATAACAAGAGAAAAGTAATCTACAATACAGCAGTATGTTAAAGTGATTAAATTCATTATTTGATGGAATCTAATTCACCCATTGCACCCAAATGTGTGCTTACTGAATTATGTTTTGGGCTCCTTACCGGAACTACTTTTGAAATCACAAGGTTAAACAATAGAATTGAATACGTATGATTTGAATGTAATCCACTACCATTTGTAGAAATAGGGGTGAAAATCTTGGGAAATAACATTCATTTTAGGGGTGTATAAAGATACATTGCTTTGGAGGTCATTAGACTCATGTTTAAAATACAAAATCATTTTTATGGACAAAATGTTTTTATATTATCACTAATGATCTAGTTGGAAAATTTTACTATGAATTTTTGTGTCAACGAATTTCATCCGTGTAATATTTAGGAAAATATGATAAAAGTTTGTATTTGTTTTGATTCCCAAATACAGATACTACATGTAAATGTAGTGTAGGCCGCTTCAAAGCAGGGCTTCAAAAGCTGCTGCTTTTAAACAGCGCCACCCAACTCAATGACCTTGCTTGTTATATAATTGTCAGACATGTTGAATAAGCTATGAATAAACTTGCAGTGTGTTGTACACATTGGTTGTAAGTTAATATATAATAAGGCCCGGTGCAGACTCCACTATCGTATAGAATATTTTGCTTAGAATATTCTATGCTGACGACAAAATGACGTAGGTCATCGTATAAAACACACAGTTTTATTCGATGACCTACGTCATTTTATCGTCAGCATAGAATATTCTAATCAAAATATTCTATACGATAGAGGAGTCTGCACCGGGCCTAAGGGAGTATTCATAAATATTCTGTTGTGGTCACAGTGTAGAAAAATTGGGGATTATGATAGATGAGAGAATTTAGGACCCAAGGGAGAGGGGTGGCCGGTAAAAACGCTGTTAAAGCATATAATATTGGCCATGATCAACTTGGGTATGAAAACTTGTATTAACGTAGGCCTAAAAATTGTTTGATTGGCGTAACCCGACCGACCCTATTTTTACCATCGACCCTAGATATTTTTATTTTTTTGAGCAAGAAACATCCAAATCCCATATTTGATGGGAATCAATTCATGGGGGCCCAAGATAAGTTGCAGGACATTCAAAATGACAAGTAAAAGATGTGTTACAGAAAAAGTGAAGATGTGTTTGTATATTTTGTGTTCTTGAATATATATGAAACATAGACTTTGAAAAATTAAAAAAAAAAATCCGAACTCCCTACCCTATTTTTTTCTATGTTACGCCAATCAAACATTTTTTAGGCCTTGATTATTTAAATAAAAAAAACCTAGCTATTTCATTTCATAGATCCGTATTACTCAGAGTTTTACGAGCTAGACCTGGTTTAAGTGCTTATTTGTTTCACATCTAAATATATTTTCCTCAACCAATATTGTTATATTTTGTGTTGTTTGTGAGATTTCTGGGCTGAATCTTCCATATTTTAAAGCTGTTGCAGTTCAAAAATGCCTTATAAGGTCCTTTTGTGGCCACGGGTAATAATTTAGACATAGACCAGGTCTAACTTTAAACCTGGTCTAAAAAGGTTAGACCTAGTCTAAATTGAAAGTAAAAATTTGAAGCACAAATGTTTGTCTGTTTTCCCGTAAACGTTCAAGTTCTATAAGAATAGTTATGGATATTAGTTATACTAATAGTAGTTGGAAGTACTTTCTAAATAAAAAAAACACAGTTAAAGTCATTCGCCATGATCCACTTGAGTATGAAAACTTGTATAAACTTGTTTGATTCAAATAAAATCATGCTATTTATTTAGCTCAAAAAAGACAATGTTCAGCTATTTCATTTGATATATCCGTATGCACCAAAAACGTTTTAAGAGTTAGACCAGGTTTAAAGTTAGACCTGAATTTTTTACAACTAGATATATTTTACGCAACCAATATTGTTATATTTTGGGTTGTTTGTGAGATTTTTTGGTTGAATCTTCGATATTTTAAAGCTGTTAATGCCTCAAAAGGTTCTTTTGTGGCGGTAGTAATTTTGACTTAGACCAGGTCTAACTTTAAATCTGGTCTTAGTTTTAACCTCTAGTACAATGTTCTCTATCAACATTAACATCCATCAATATTTGTTCTAAAAAGTAGTATTTTATAAGTTAACATTATTTTCATAATCTCAACAGCCATGTATATAACAGATGAAATTATAGTTGTGCTCGTTTATGCTAATAACCATAACAGCATTAAACCAAGCAAGAAATTGTCTTTCTCATTAATTTACATCTCAAGGACAACTCAACTTGCTTAGGGGTTGTTTTATTTTTAAAAAATCAAGATTAATTTGACTTTAATCGATTTTTAAAATATCAAAATCAATTATTTAAATCATGATTTACACCCCACTCATAACTCATGAGAAATTTTATTCCAAACCGGATAAACAAATAAATTTTGAACATAATTGGCGATATTCTATTTGTGGTAACCATAGCAAATTACCAATATAAACTTAAATAGGAACATTATCATATATTCAAAGTGCTATATTTTACTGATTTGACTGATGTTTGAAACCAAAATTTATATCTTTAGTAGTGCACTGAACTTTGAATTTAATTTTAAAATCCCCTTTTCACACCAAATATTTCTAAGGCTAGTATATTTTATCAAATGTAACCCCACCAACATTACTCCTTTTCTATTCCCCACGGTAAAACAACTGCAGATACAATTCACATCAAACACGATAATATTTTATTTTTATTCCATCCGGAGGCGTTGTCCTTTTTAAAGACAGTTCTTGGTTGTTTCTGTCTAGACCTTTCAAGATATAGGACAATAGATGACAAGAATCTTTACACAAGTTATAAATGAAATAATGGAAAAGAATATTCTCATTCGATGAAAAATTATTTGTACACTGAATAGGGGGCCACTTTTTGTATATTCAGAATTTGGATTCTGATTAACGGGTATTTTGAGTATTGCTGTTTCTGTTTACTCAGAAGACCCTCTATTCAGAAGGCCCACTATTCAGAATGTTGAAATTGGCCCGCTCTTCGGAATGTTTATACTCTGAATAGCGGGCCTTCTAATAGTCGGCCTTCTAAATAATGGGTCAATCGGCACATAACAATTACCCATTATTCAGAAGGTCTGCTAGTTAGAAAAACAATATTCGGAATAGAGTGCCTTCTGAATAATGGGTAATTTTAAAATAAAAACAGCCATTATTCAGAATTCTGAATAACGGTCCTCCTGAATAGCGGGTCTTCTTAATAACGAGTGGACCCCCTTGGCAACATGGATAACTATGAATTGATTGACAATCGAGAAACCGTGACCTTTGTGTCTTATCAACTGACATCCTCCAGAGGATGGAGGTACTCACATTGATATGGTATCAGTGACGTTCTCATACGTATATGTTGTGGGTTGCTTTCTCGGAGATTTTGGTATAGCGATAGTGTTGTCTTGTGTTCAGTTGAGTTATTTGATTTTTAATTTTAATAATGTTTTCTGTAACTTGAGATATGTTTCTGTAACTTAAGTATGTTTTCTGTCCGAGAAAAACCTTGACGTTAATGCCTACTCGACTTGCAAGAAAAAGCTCTCTCAATGCCGCAAAAGCTATTTCTAATCCCTTCCAAGCAATTGCTCGTCTGGTTAGTAATCCATTGTATTATGTTGTAATGTTACTAACAAACACACAATGTAAATTGAAACTTTAGCAAGTGGTCAGAACAAGTGGTCAGAATATGTAGTCAGAACACCTGGTCACCCTGGGCAAAATCGAGTACAAAAATAGTACAACATTCCTAAGGTGCACATTTGGAACATCATTTAAGTATAATTTGAGAACATTTCAATAAGTATAGTACACAAATTTGTACTATATTTGTACTAAAACTGTACTATAATTGTGTTCAAAATGTGCACCTTAGGAATGTTGTACTATATTTGTACTCGATTTTGTCCAGGGCAGGTTAAGGAAACACCGAAAGGAAAGTGTTCAAATCTTTGAAAAGGATAACAGGACTGGCACCAGGGCTCTATTTCATAAAGATTTAAGAATATTCCTTAGTTAGACAGTGGGAACAATAATCATTCCTGAATCTAGAAATGTTAAAGACTTTTAAACAATGAGTTCGATTTCGTAGGGCAACTTTGGGTAATCAATGTTAATATACTATCAGTTTAATTCATTTCCATCGTACAACTGTTAAGAAAGTTTGAAATATAATAGAAAAAGTCCCATCTTTGTTAAAATTGTTTTTAACGTCATTCCTGACCTAAATTAGTCTATGGTAGGTCACCAGACGATTACTCCTAACTTAATCTACATATATCAAAATACTTAGGCCCGTATTCTAGAAAAATGTTTAGCTTAACCATTAATGTTTAAATCAATGAAATAAATTAGTATTAAGATAGGAAATATGATCACTATAAAGTTTGGCATATTTAAAACTTCCTTGTTCCGAAGTAACTTCAGAACATTTTACTTAAGAATATTCCTAAATACCTTTATGAAATAAGCCCAGGAAAGTTAGAGAGGCAACACATATTAGAAAGGACCCTGCCGAAATATCAACACTTAAGGCTACAGTCCCTAAATGGGTGCCATTTTTGCCAACGGCATCTTTACTGCAACTTTTTACCTACTTACACATATCAGAATAATACAATATTTGGCGTACATATGTAATAGAGTCTTTAGTTTATACATGAGACTTTAGTAGTGATTTCACGTCCATTATCAAGGTCAAAATTACGTCAATAAACTACTTCGAAAAATGTACACCTTTTTCGCCGAAACCTTAAAATTTTATGATGCTTGAACGATTTGCCTATTTTTCAAATTTTGTCAGATTGTAGGCTTGATACTTTTTTATTGAATTACAAATAATATTTTACAAATGTGTTGTGTTGATTTTGAATGATAATGTAACAAAACCGCGTTGTTTTGCCCGCAAAAACCGGTCGTGAATTATGCCCTGTTTGAGCTTTGAATAGCCTGATTTTAATATCTACATTATCTACATTTTGTCTGATATACGCATTTGCATAATTTACTTACAAATTGAGCATTCCAATGAGGCAAAAATTGCAATTTTTATGTAAACAAAAGAAAAATACGGCATTCTAATGTTTATGTTTTAGATTTTAGTTCACCATCTCAACGCTGCCTTGATAGCTCAGCGGTAGATCTCTCGCTTCGTAATGCATGACTAACCCCCACCATAATCCAGGCAGTGGAAACTATTTATCTTTTCATGATTGAAAAATAGTTAGGATTCACATTTTCCTGAGCATGTGGATTCCTCGTACCCTTAACAAGGATATTAACTATTTCCATGTTGAGATCTACAAAAAAAACCCACAATTCTGTACCAACTTCTACAAACGTTCGATCTCAGCACCTCACAACATCCACCTATTAATGAATTGTTCAGTTTGGTTTTGAAAAATTTTCGGTAAGTGCAGTAGAAGCTTCAATTTGATATTTTGTTTCACGTTTATTTTATTCAAATAGTCGTGGTACCAGTTGTTGTGACTCTTGTTCTGATTTTGATAGCTACGTGTATCATCATCGGTATACTGATATTAAGGTAAGAAATACGTTTTGAAAAAGTATTGGATGCCAAATAATTAGTAAATACGGTATACAATTATTAAAGTGCAATCTATCTTTCCAGATCTGTCTTCAAAACCATCCTGAATAGCTCATGTGTTTTGTAAAACAACATATTGTTTACGATAAACACGATAAATGCAGTGGCGTAGCCAGGTTTCCGAAAGTGGAGGAGGGCACTATAAAGACGAACCGATATAATTGTATTAACCATGCGAGCGAATAACGGTTGAGGTCCAGGGGCCCGCCATGGGGTGTCCAGGGGGCGAAGCTACCGAAAGCGCCGGGTTTGGAGCTATTTCCGATGACCAATGACAATTTTTGAATTTCATGCCAAATAAGGTAAAAAAATGACCAAAAAAATGGAAAATCTGAATTTTTGACCTTATTTATTTGGCATTAAACTAAAAAAACCTGGCCTAAATCCTAAAAATAAAAATGACGCAACATCCGAGTGGGTGTTATAAATTAAAATTCCCATTCCAAAGTAATTTTTTGTAAAAAAATGTTGTTATTTTTAGCATGTTTGGAAGCCCAAATGGCCAAAAAACGTGTTTTGTCAAAAATCAACATGACCATCATGTTTCTTGTGAAAATTCCTTTCTGGTAATGTATACTTTTATTAACTTTAAGCAATTTGTTAAAAAGTTATGGCACACTCTTAAAATGAAAAGAGTGAACAGTCACTCTTTCTTAGAGTGATATTTTTTTCACTCCAAAAGAGTGACATTTCACTCTTTTCGAGTGAAATCGAACGGGGTTTATCAGTGACAAATCTTTAAAAGAGTGACTATTTTCACTCCCTCAAAGAGTGAATCTATAAGAGTGACATTTCACTCTTTAAGAGTGAAACCCCGTTCGATTTCACTTGAAAAGAGTGAAATGTCACTCTTTTGGAGTGAAAAAAAAATCACTCTAAGAAAGAGTGACTGCTCACTCTTTTCTTTTAAGAGTGTACAAAATAAATTTGCAAAAACCTAAAATTGAGTAAGGTGCTTTCCCCCGTTAAGTGTTATTGTCTAAATATATGAAGAGAAGAAATAACCTACCTATTGTAGTTGGATTTTGGATTGTTATCTGGGCTGAGGTCAAAGGCGACATAGCAAGGCTGGGGCAGAATTTAATTCAAAAATTTTGCATGTCAGACATGTACATCAAAACACTATTTTGTCAATATTACATCCGAGAAATCATGGAAAAGGCTGACTTTGAACCCTTATTATCTGAAAAGGGGGAGAGCAAATGTAAATTGGAAAAGTGAGTATGAAAATTTAGAGTTTTTCCATTAAAATGTATGTGATTTTTTCAACTGTTGATAAAAAAAGAAGCATTATATGGTATTTTCTATGAAATTCAACAATTTTGAGCCTTTTTTGAACAAATTTGAACCCTTACATCAATTTTGTTTTAGAAGACAAAAAGACGTAAGTTTGGTCGATTCTGCTAGTAAAAATATGAAAACTCAGATTGATGAAATTTGAAAAATATATTTTGCCTATAAGACTTTAAAAATGAAGGAAAAACAAGAGGAAATAAATACGCTGATGTGGCGTACGAAAGTTACCTAATATCGGCTCTTCATACTTGCCTGCGGTTTGTATTACGATAACTAGGCATCAAGATTTCGATAAGCTCAGAACTTGTGTGCTTTGAATGGCTCGGCCCTCGCTGCGTTGACATTTTTTGCATTTCATGTGAAATGTAATGCTTGTGACATGCGTTTTTTGGACTGAAAAGTAACCTGTTGGGTTCTTTTATATAAATCATGTCAAAAAGTCGATAATTTCATTCGTGACAGTGAATAAATGAAGAAAGATCTACACGCCACAGCAAAAAAATATATATATTTTACAAAAAGACCTCGAAAAGGACTCGAAACCACGGTCTCCACATTACTTAGTTGTTAATGGGCATTTACTAAATATATTTTGCGTATTTAACCCTTTTTGAAGTGTTTTTCACCTTAAATACTTAAATATTCCTTGGGCAAGAAACTTTACTCTACTTGCTCCGTGGTCGGACAGTCACGTTAAGCCGTGGGTCCCCTGTACGAATAGACTCCTTCATGGGATATGCATGTTATGCAAGTACTTGTATCATTGATGATTGATTGATTGATCTGAAAGAGGCTTACAGAATTTTTATACTTATACAGGGTGTCCAAAAATTAATTGTACATTTTTAAATGCATATAACATTTAAACCAGGATTCGCATGGCAACTATAGACATATGTATTGATAGAGTAGACTTGTAGAATTATTTTGGTATCAAACATGATGCGATTACCTTTTTTGAAAAATAATTTCAACGTAAATTACGTCAAACGTAAAGAACGCGCTTTCATACTACGACTCACATGTAGGGGAGGAATCAATGTTTGAAGACAGGATAATCATTCATGAATATTTTAATGACCTATTCAGCGAAACAGCTTTTACAATGTTAATACGAAGATTTTTGGTTGTGGTTTTGTCTTAATAATTACATAATGCTTATCAAAATATTTTTCATTTGTCAAAGCGTAAGTCTAGCATTATGCTTATCTTTAAATGGTGCACAACAGCATTACCCCTTAACTAACATTCAAAGTTACACACACATGGATATATTAATCAACCACCTTCTTGTCAAGATTAGGCTGCCTAGTATTTCAGAATATGTTCTAGATGGCCTCCTTGTAGATTTCAACATTCTTTGATTCTAAGACAAAGTTCTGGACGTTTGTGCAAGTGTTCTGCTTGATCTTCATGTTTTCACTGGCGATCTTCTGTTTCAGGTCAAAAATAGTCCTGGGTGTTGGAATGTACTGTCCTTCAGATAACCCCACAAAAGTAATCGAACGGACTTAAATCAAGGGCCAGGGTGTCTTTGTCTTGAGCGATACGATTCTTCATGAAAAAGCTAATTGATAAAGCCATTCTAAACCATGGTGAGGTGGCAGAAGATTGTCAACACTGTATGGTATATTGGCTCAACCAATTTAAACTTTCAGACTTTCTTGCTACCTTAGAAGGTTACTGATTGCATAATGTTTGTTACCAAAATAATTCAACAAGTCTCCTCTATCAACACATATGTCTAGAGTTGTAATGCAAATCTTGGTTTAAAAGTTACTAACGTTTAAAAAGGTGCAGTTAATTTATGGACACCCTGTAGATGGATATAGATAACCATACATTTTATTACTACTTATATTGCGACTGGCTTGATTATCAGAGATGTGGAAACAGTTCTGGATACAGGAACGGCAAGAGCATGACAAGGCAATGACAGACTGGATCGGGTGGCTCTTCTGATGGTGTATCGCTAAGGAAGCAGAGCACGAAGGTCTGTTGGACATACACTGGTGTGCATTTTGTATAGGACCGCAGTTGCTGCCACCTGACGTCTTTCTTTGAGCGAACAGATGTTAAGTTCTAGTCTTATATCATCCTCATCCACACCAATAACTCTAAGTGCCTTTCTCTGGATGGAATCAAGCAATCCGAGTGTTGTTGGGTTGGCACTCATCCAGGAGAGTGATTCGTATTCCATAACACTTCGAACTTGCGCCTTAGATATGGTTGCTCTACATCTTTATTCAAGTTTGTTAGCCACTCTTCTCAGGGGTCCGAGCCTTTGTCCAGCTCCTGAAGCGATGTTGGAGATGTGCTTTGACCAGGTTAGTTTGCTATCAATGTTGATACCTAAAATCCCCAGCTCATTCATCTGTTCCAAATTCGTATATACCACCAAACTGCAGGTGAGGTCTGGTTGAGTTTCTTTTCCTGGAGATAGCCATTGTCTTGCACTTTGATGGTTCAAATGTGACCTTCCACCTGTCAGCCCAGATTCTCATCCTCTCCATATCTTGGTTTATAATGGCTGTAACAGCCACAGGATCATCAGTTGATTTGATTTCGCAGAATAAAGTTGAATCATCTGCGTATAAATAGAGTTGATTTTCACACTCGTTGGTCAAATCATCGATGAAGATGGAGAAAAGGAGTGGTCCTAGAATTGATCCTTGAGGAACATATGCGTTGATTGAGGTAGTATCAAATGACTGGTATGTCAAGACAACTTTGATGGAGCGATCTGTCAAGTAGCTCTTGATCCAGGCAAGTAATTTTCCACGCAATACCTTTGCAGCAAGTTCAGAACATAGACCATTATGCCATGCCATGCCATGCCAAAGTTCCTGTAATATCCAAGGCAATGAGGCACACTTCATTCCCTTTATCCAAGGAGTTGGACCGTTGTTGGGTGAGAATGGTTTAGCCGTGCTATGATGAGGTCTGAAGCCAAATTGTCGATCTGAAAGCAAGCCATTTCCCAAGAGGTACTTTTGAAGATGATGGTATATTGCTGCCTCCATAACCTTGCTGATGATAGAAAGTAGTGAGATGGGGCGATACATTGATGGATTAGACTTGGAATCTCTCTTGTGGATACGAATGATTGTGGCAACTTTCCATTGGCTTGGAAAGAATCACTGGAACATCAAAGAAAGCGGTCTTGCAAGTTCTACACTACATTCTTTCAGGACTCTGGCAGGAACGTTGTCAGGGCCAGTTGCTTTATTCGTATCAAGCTTCTGCAAAAGCCTCCTCACATCGTTGGTTTTGAAGGTAATACAGTCAATTGACCTGGTTGTCGAGAGCGGGCATTTTTAAGTTGGCATTTAGTTGCAAAAGTCTCATAAAACGTCTCTGTGCCTTTTCTTTCACTGTGGTGAAGACCTGATGTTTGTCTTTAAGCACCGGGATGTCAGCTCTAGTGGACTCTCCTGACATGGTGTTGATAGTGTTCCACCACTTCTTGCTGCTTAGGCTACCATCAGAGAGTTCCTGTTTTAACTTAACATTATAATATCTCCTGGCTTCCTTCTCTACTTGGTTATATTCCTTTCTGGCAGCTCCAAACTTGGTTTTGTTTGTCTTGGTATTGGATTTTTCATCCTTCTGAACAAGCGGTGTTTCTTCCTTCCTGCTCTCCTGCACTAGTCGTTGAACCAAACTTGTCGCCAGTCTTCCTGGACGCAAGTTTTGATATAAAGATTTCCATAGCATCACTGATGATCGTATTGACATTATTGCAGGCTTCTTCTGGATTTTTTGTCTGAAGAGCACGAGATCAGTCAGTAGACGCAAGAAACCCTCCCATCTCCCAGAAGTCGGCTTTGTCGTATTGCCAAATTTTCCGTTGGTATGGTTAGTCGATGTGAAGAGGCACGTTCAGTTTAAGAAGAACAGGATTATGGTGTGATGTTCCAAGCTTTGGGAATGTCTTTCCCTTACAAGTACCATCGAGATCAGTCATCACCAAGTCTAAGATCTGTCTGAAAGCACGAGACCAGTCAGCAGACGTAAGTACAAATTTGTACTCGAATTGTACTTAAATTGTACTCGAATTTGTGTTCCAAATTTGCACCTCAGGAATGTGTACTAGAATTGTACTCGATTTTTTCCAGGGCAGAGTGGTGGTGTCTAGAAAACTGATGATATCGCAGTTTGCACTGGGTGGTCTGTACACTGCAGCTATCAGCACTTTCTGTGACCTTAGGGATACAGAAAACCACATAAACCCGAGGTCTCAGGATCAATGACGCAATCATGGAAAATGGCAACTCCTTCGAGACAGTAGACTGCTTTGCCTCTCCAATTTTGGTCTTGTTTTTTTGCTAGGTCTATCCAGCCGACAACTGAGGGAGTAGCCAGGGATGTTGGTACAGTCAGCACCATCCTTCACCGATGCATCCAAAAATGTTTCCACAATGACAACTACAGATGGTTGAAGCTCGTGGCATAAGTTGAAAAGCTCATCTATGTTGGATCATAAAATTCTTATGTTCACTTCAAGTACATGTATGGTCAAGTCCGATTCCTTTAGTCATTGGGCATGCATTCGGCGTGTCCGTCCTTTCGAGGCTTATTTGATCTATTCGTAGCAAACCTGTGAAAGGATGGAAGGGTTGCTGGCCCCTACACCCCAGAAACACACCTTTGTCAGGTGCGGTGGGTATGTACAGTACACTATACATGACCTGAACTGAAAGCATCCTGGGACTCGTAACAGTTCGGGCATCCAGATGGTAATGATAGCCGCTTGGTCAAGGATCGGGTGATCAGTGTTATGATTACATACCCACTACCCAAATAGTATAATATAATACCCAATTTCATCTCTCTTGTTCAAAATAAACACTCCGTCAAATGTCTCGGTATTGGACATATAATTTAAAAATTCAAACTTTTTAAAATTGTAACATGTTTTCAAGACTTTCTTTTACGTGCTCTGCGTAAAATTTTCTGAAATTGAAAATGATTTAGTGATTAAATTCGATTTTAAAATCTTGTACTCAGCCTTATAAATATTCATACCCACCGCCTGGATAGCGATACTGGTCATTTTCCATGCATAAATGAATATATTAAAAACCATTGGACGCTTTAATACGGGAGCTGAGACCTGACTGTATTGATCAATTATAGAATTTAATATAACGATTCAGCGATTGTTGTATATACAATTCGTCTATAGTTGAGGAATATTGAAAATCTGACAATGCTTAATGACGAGATATTTCAGGTGCGTATCTTATTTTCGAATGCCATATTTAAAAAAAAAAATCCCAAACACTATTGATTTTCTTTTACAGGAAGCCAAGTGGTACTACTAACGTATCCCAGACACACACGGAACTTGACACACAAACCCGTCAGTATGAACCTACCTATGAACCTGAAACAAGTGCTCCAGCGACATTAGATACCGCCCAGGCAGGCTACATGGATTTAAATCCACGCACGCGAGAGGAAAACACTGCATACCAAGATTTAAATCTAAACAACAAATCCCAACAAGGAGCGGAAAATTCATTATATGAGGAAATAAAAGAATCGAATAAGGATACACAAACATATGTGAACGTACAACACAAGAAGCCTCGACAGGCCAGACGTAAATAACTTTATCCCACGGAGTGGGGGGGGGGGGGGGGGGGGGGGGGGGGGGGGGGTGTTCTTCAATATGTTGTAAGCATACGTGCCTGCTGGACCGAAAATCAGGCCATCTCTATCGTATACAAATATTTGGCTCTAAATCCACCCATTCGTATACCATTTATGATGAGAAAAGCACCCAATCTAACTTAAATGCTTTTTTTCTTTGCAAATTTACCCAAAATTACAACCCAACCCATTTGCCGGGCCAAGTCGGTACATTTAAGTAATCTAAGCCCGCCTCCCATAGACCATAAGGGAATAATGTTGTGCGAGAGTTGTTTGCCTATAAATGAGGGTGGGGCGGGTTGGCCTTCGGGTGGGCTCGCCCACCACTTGTTTTTGCTCACGTTACTGCGGGAGAAATATGTCATTAGTGATTTTGGTAGTACAGAAGGCAACAAATTTACCACAAAATTAACAAAAGCTAACTTTAAAACCAAGATTCGTATTACAACTCTAGACATATGTGTTGATAGAGAAGACTTGTAGAATTCTACCAAACATTATACAATCAGTAATCTTATAAGATAGCAAGAAGGTCTGACAAATCAAAGTGGTTGAGCCAATATACCAAATAGTGTTTTGCCATTTCACCATGACGACAAGAAAAAAATACAGCTAAAAACAAGGTCTATTTTCAAAATGGACTGAAAAAGTCCAGATTTCATGTTTCTTGGAATTTCATTTTTCACATTCAGACTGGATGGGCCCAATAGTTTTATAAGTTTACGCTTGCATCGAAAACAATAACCAAGACATTTTACTATAATAATGAAAATGGGTGGATAAGGGGCAACATTTGATGTCAATTTTTTCAAGGTCATTTCAAGGTCATACAAGATATATATACAAGCCATTGTTGTATATTGATGAGAGTGAGTGAATAGGGGCAACGTTGGATGACAATTTTTTTCAAGGTCATTTCAAGGCCACATGAGGTTTATATACAAGCCATTGTTGTATATTGGTGAAAGTGGGTGGATAGGGGCAACGTTGGATGACGAATTTTTCAAGGTCATTTCAAGGTCATACGAGGTATATATACAAGCCATTGTATATTGACGAGAGTGGGTGGATAGGGGCAACGTTTGATGACAATTTTGTTCAAGGTCATTTCAAGGTCACACAAGGTTTATATACAAGCCATTGTTGTATATTGGTGAAAGTGGGTGGATAGGGGCAACGTTGGATGACAAATATTTTCAAGGTCAAAGTATTACTATTGATATTGACTCGGAAATATGTCTGCAAAACAGACTCCCCACTTCCATACTCTACAACTCGTTTTGATCATTTTCTGTCTTTTCTGTCGATTCTGTCTTTTCTGCATTCTGTCTTTTACACCTGCCAGACTCCCCACTTCCATACTCTACAACTCGTTTTGATCATTTTCTGTCTTTTCTGTCGATTCTGTCTTTTCTGCATTCTGTCTTTTACACCTGCCGTGATGTTTCGTAAGAAATCATAGCTGAATCATGTAATGCCTTAATATTCAAGATACAATTCTCAAAAATATTAAAAATAGGCCTATCAAGTCTGTATATGAAATTCCAAAAACTTGAAATTTGGACTATTTTCAGTCCTGAATGACGTGAGAGCATGTTTAAACGGTTTAGAATGGCTTTATCAATTAACTCTTTCATAAAGAATCATATCGCTCAAGTCAAAGAAACCCTGGCTCTTTCACTCTAATGATTTAAGCCCACCCAATTAATTTTTTGGGTTATCTGAAGGGCTGTACATCCCAACACCTAGACTATTCCTGACCTGAAACCGTAGATTGCCAATGAAAACTAGAAGATCAAGAAGAACACTTGTACAAACGTCCAGAACTTTGTCGTCGGAGTCAAAGAATATTGAAATCTGCAAGGAGGACATCTATAACATATTCTGAAATACTGGGCAGCCGAATCTTGACTAGAAGTGGGTAATTTAATATGTCTCTTTGTGTGTAACTTTGAATGTTTGTTAAGGGTAAATGCTGTTTTGCACCATTTAAAGATAAACAATTTAATGAGCATTTTGTAATTATTAAGACAAAACCACAACCAAATATCTTCGTATTAACATTGTAAAAACTTTTTCGTTGCCTAGGTCATTAAGATATTCATGAATGATACTCCTGTCTTCAAACATTAATCTATCAATATGAAAGCGCACTCTTTACGTTAGACGTAATTTACGTTCAAATTGATTTAAAAAATGGTAATTGCATCATGTGGGGTACCAAAGTAATTCTTCAAGTGTCCTCTATCAATACATGTGTTTATAGTTGTCATGCGAATCCTGATTTAAAAGTTATAAGCATTTAAAAAGGTGCAGTTAATTTTTGGACACCCTGTATAATCACAATTAGGTCTACATTTAGCAATGTTTTTAATTTTCAATGATGTTTATGCTTCAGTTATGGTAACAATGATCGTACGAACAAAAGATTGGTACACATCTTTTAAGAATGAGGTTCCCACGACGTTCGCAACAATGGGTATATTTTTGTACAATGAAATCTGACAAATGTTAATTTTTATTATTTTTTCTTTCAGGGCAATTTTATTTAGATGTATTTCCCCTTGACGAAAATGATTTTTGTTTTAAAAATAGATTAAAATACCCTTACGACTGGTTGTAAATTCCGTACGAACAAGATGCGACCCGTCATTTTCACTGCTTCGTACGAACGTCGCACGAACGCCGCACGAACATCATGCGATCAAAACCAGTCTGGTGAATGGTCATGTCCAAGATTTGTCACGAATGCCTTGCGAATACCTGCATACGGTTGCCGCACGGCGTTTGCATGTACGAACATCGTTAACTTCGCATTTGTACATTTGTAAAGGATTTGCTATAGAGGTACTAATCATCTCTCTGGGATAAGCATAGTAATTACATTTGCTTGATATGTTGATTTTGACATGGTTGGTGAACAAACACGTCTAGCGCTTTTCTATTCATAAATTATCCATTGTGTTTCTTTTGTTCAAAGTTCGTTACCCTGACCGTTATTTTTAAGAATGTGGTCTAGAGCCCGTTATCAAACAAAATATTTTGATAACGGTCTTTGCAATGAAGTGAGACGAGATGAAGAATTAGAAACAATTGATTCTCACGTCAGTTTGCCGTGTATATCATGTACATAATATAACTCTGATTCTGTATATGTG
>JXSR01S007154.1:65517-79593 GCA_000969725.1 Ophiothrix spiculata | reverse complement strand
ATACAATTAAAGAAAATACTAATAGGAGCAACTCTGCACAATATAAAACAACCTAAATTGTCATTAAACAAGAATTATATGGACCTCAAAGCTATCTGATTAATACAAAATGTACTTTGCAAAATTAAAACTTTACTTACAAAATGACTATAAAGTTTGCATCAATGAAAATGTTTCCTAGCTGATTTCTCATTACATCCATATCCAGGGTATTCTCAGCTGAAGGACGTTATGTTTACAGAGTAAATACACTTGAAATTGACAGATACTTGTATCCATTTATTTTCCATCTAGGGTAAAGTCTATCCAGTCATCCATATTCAATAGAAGCACTTAGATTATTCTTTCATTTCATTTTTTGATAGAGTTTGTGTCATTATGAAATAGAGCAATGTAAGCTTACTTGACTGAAGTCGCAAAATGAGGCCGCCAACCTCTTTTAGATGCACTATATGCCATTGTCAAAACTGCAGAAGATATATTGACTGTGATATAGACAGAGCTATGCCATGATTTGTCCAAGAAGATGCTTCTTATTCATTTGCAAAAAGGCTATATAACTGCAAAAATTAAAATTGTGATTGGTCTGCTCAGCCGTTTTTATTTAGTCACTCACGACAGTATGGTCCAATTTTCATAAGTTCAATTTTTAGTTCCATATGAAAGACCACCACTAAAGAGGGTTGGTTGCAAACGTAAGTTAAATGAAAAGATGAATTGGTCTGACCATTTTGATTTTATCAGCGATTTTATATTTTGCAACTACCTATATTTTGCTGTGTAAATCTGATCAGGGTTAGCATGTTAACATAAGACACATTTTAACTATTATTCCAAAACTAAATATGTTTCAGCCATAAAATTTCACATAAGTTTGGGGGGGGGGATGAGACATAATTTGGTACCAAAATCTCAAAGAAATTGAAAAAAAAAATCACAACCAAGGTCCTTTAAACCTCAAATTAGGGTTCAAGGAATATATTACTACGGGTACCAGGTATTCACAAGAAACTATAAATGGGAGGAATTTATTTGTTTATATCATGTTTCAATAATGGTTTTGCATTCCAAATAAAGATAAATATTATGAAAAATTATGCAAGTTAAAGTTGTTCTGTAAAAAAAAATCAAATTTTCCAAATGTTTGGGCTAGTAGCCGAGATGTGCAGTTCAGCATGTATTGTGTGAGCACCAGTACTTAGTACAGACTTAGAAGAGGAAAGGTTCCATTAAGAACTTTTATTTCTTAGAGTTCATAAAAAATGATGGCTATATTACTAACCAGAAAATGTGAAATATTATGACTGAGGACACCATAGTACATTTAGATATTTTAGTATAGATGTCTGTACATTTTGAAATGCACTTCTATACATTCTTCTGCTTCTTCAAATTAATGTGCAGGCCTCAATGAGTGTGTATTTAACGCACAGTGGATTTTGATGTCCAGAATTTAACTGAAACGGGGTTGGGAACCATCAGAGGTAGAATACCCTACTCTTTACGATACCATCTGCGATTACATGTACAAGTATGAGTCTTCTGTACATTGGACCGACGGCTTTACATCCCCGCTGCAGGATGACGATCTCTCATGAAATATTTACCCAAGTCTAAATACTTCATGTCATAAGATCACCTAAACTCTTGCTGTCATCTTAAAAACAAGGTTCGCAAAAGTCTTGAAATCATATTTCTGACTCTTAAATGTTGGCAGACATGAAATCCAAATCATGTCAAGTATATCTTTATCATCTATATTCCCTTAAACACATTCATTTTATCAATGTCAGATTTCGTCTGTAAATAAATAAAGCTTATGTGGCTGAAGCATGCAAAATAAGGCCACTAACCTCTTTTAAGTTGACATTTTCTGCCATTTAAAGATGACATTTTAGTCAGTGTTTACTAAGAATGGTCGTCCATCAAAAAAGGACATTTGATGAATAACAATTGAAATCCAACATTTTTTAAAAGAAAATCATGATGAGAAAACTATGTATGTTATTAGCTTAACTGGGCAAATTAAATATGACAGGTATAGTATATCACCCATATTATTGATGTTGCTTGATTTACCTCCATTTTTCATTCAACTATGCCAATATACTAAAATAAATCTATTTCAAAATTTGACAAAAACAGGTATATTAAAACCGCTCTAATGGCTAATCTAATGACATGCTGGGGCCAAACCTGGGCAAGTTGGGAATGTCATCTATTTTCAATAAAAGCACTTTAATGATTCTTTTATTTCATCTTGGATAGAATCATGTCTCTTTGTTAAATGGAGGGTAGAGGAAGGTTAAGGCATTAAGGAGGATCATATGACCATAGGGAGGCTTAAGAGAAGATAGTGTGTGTATCCCGTCATGCATTACTATGGGATTGTTTGTACGGGGAAATTATGTGAGTTGTTACTGATGAAATGCCCATAAATCAAAGTTATTTGTTGTAATCTTGCATTTTGGGCATGTTTCATCACTAACTACTCACATGACTTCCTGTACAAAATTTCCCATAGGAAGCAATGCATGATGGGATACACAAAATATCTTCTCTTGGGAGGCTTAATAGCCACATTGACCTCACTTTATACACAGAGTAGATACTGAGGAATACGGAATACTATAGGCAAAAGACTAATTTATTGGACAATTTAAACAAAAATCCATAGCAGAGATTGCATTCACAAACAATGGGCCCTATACTCTGGATTTTTGTTTACCCTGTCCAATAAACTATTGTTTGGCCTATAAGCAATGTGATGGAATGTTGGATGTGTTTGGAAATTTATGTGTGCATGTGAAGAGTTTTAATGATAATAAAATTTAAAAATGCTTTCACAAATTTAAGGCAATGAGATAACATATTTAAAATATTCTCCCATTTTAATGGAACTAGGCTCGGAAGAATTATTAATTTCTTAAATATTGCTTATTGCATAAGATAAAAATCTGCAATAATATCCCAATTTAAAAAAGGACAAGCCTTTATTCAATATTTTTCCATTTTTATGTGGAAGATATTTCTTACACATTTCATAAATCTCTCCAAACGACTGTGTCAACTTTACATAAGGTTTCAGTCTATACTATGAGTACAAATATCGCAATGCTTAGGCAGTAATAACTGCGCACCATTTATTTTGAGGTCATTGTGTAAATTCTGAGGTGACTGTTTTGGACTGAGGTATTTTTCTGAGGGAGCTCAGCTCCCATAGAAAAATACCAAGATCCAAAACAATCACTGACGAATTCACACAATGACCGAAAAATAGATGGTGCAAAGTTATTATTGTCATTAATAACCGCACTCTTTTGACATTTTAATGCCTTTCATGTATAATTTTTTAATAAGAAATACTTTATTAAACTTTATAAGTAATATATTAGTTTGTCAAAACCATGTTTGTACTCACGTATTTATTAAACTTATTTCTTACTTAATGGATTTTTTATGAGAAAACGCATTCAGCGCTAATGACATCACATACCCAGGTCATTATAAGAAGTCATTGTTACCTGATAATGACAGCAGTTGTTTGCGTAAAAGTAGAAACAATCTTATTAGATTGGATCGCGCTATTACGCAGGTTATTATTGACAGTTTTACACCTTCAAATATGAAAATGATGTCAATTACCCTTAGACATGCCTCCTTCCTAAGGACAATATACTGACTGCCCTTTCAGAATAGATATTCACCAGCCTTGTCCTTTTACTCACATATTGTCACTTAAAGGGGCAATTCATGTTCCACTTTTCATCCTCAAGGTCACCTGTATCAAACTTTAGTTATTTAGCTAGAAAGAATCCTTGAGTGGTGTATGTTACAAACCCCAAACCTTTCTTTCAAATGTGCTTGCTTTTTTTGAGAAAAATGAGAAAATGTGTCATTTTCTAATTACTCCGACAATAATTACAACACAATATACTATGGGATTTTTTAAAATGCTGAAAAGCTTGTAACTTGAAAACCAAAACAATGGTTGGAATCAATTGAAATTTTCAGCATGCATTTATGTTGTATTCTTCTTTTTATTTAGCTAGACAAAAGGTGAGGTTGTCGTCACATCAGAATCATGAATTGCACCTTTAAATCTACTTGATGTCCATCTTCTCATATTGTATCTGGTCTCAATTGATGTTTTGCTCTGACACTCATAAATGTCTGCATTGTTATTCAGCATCAGTTCACCCCTTGGCACAACGAGTCATTCAGGATGATAAATCATGGATATTGTACTCAATTTAAATGGCATGTTCTGTTTTCAGAATGTTTCACCTTCAATTCATTTTACACTTAACATTTGTGACATGTGACAGCAAAATGTACCTTAAGTCAGAGCTACAAGTGTCTGAATAATAAACTACTGTAAACGCCAATATTTCCGCGCTCAGTAATTTTCGCGCTCAGCCAATTTTGGACCTTTTCGCGCATTTTTATTTTCGCGCATATGAGCATTGTCCGAGTATAGAATTCCATTAACAACAAATCCACATAAATTTTTGTGGTACATTTATTTTCGCGCTAATCTCATTTTGCGCGAAAAGCGCGAAAATAAATGCAGCGCGAAAAATACCACTTATACAGTAATAAACAATCAATATTTTAAAGAAGAGCAAAAAACTAAAGCATGTCTTGCCTTTGTTCCATTGTTATTGTTTTTGTTTTTGGCAGATAGAATTCAAAGTTTTAAAGCTAAATTTGTAGGACCCATTTAATATACAAATGCTTTAAAATATTCTCTGATTTTCACAGGTTGTTCCAAAACTTGATTCAAAGTTAAGAGTGAATGAATTCCTTTATGGTACAGTAAAGGAATTCATACATATTGAATGAATTCATACACCCAGTGGAATTACAACGTTTCCCAAACTGATATGTTGTGGTAGTCATTTGTAAATGCGTACTCAAAAGTCTTGGGTGTAAACACGGACCGTTTTCATCTTGAAAATGTACGCTCAAATCGGAGATGATTGCATTATTGCTGACACGTTCACATATTAAATTAACAAACAATAGTGCATGAAATGTGGTAACTTTCTCCATGTAAATAACAAATGATCAATTTGGCACTAAATATCATGTTTCTTTACTATTGTGAATGATCTTCTGACAAAGGCACATAGTGCATCTAAAAGAGGTTGGCGGCCCCATTTTGTGTATTTCAGTCAAGTAAGCTTACATTACTCTTATTTGTTATTGACACAAACTCTATCAAAAATGAAATGAAAGAATCATCTAAGTGCTTCTATTGAATATGGATGACTGGATAGACTTTGTTGAAGGTGGAAAATAAATTGATACAAGTATCTGTCTATTTCAAGTGTGTTTGCTCTGTAAACATAACATCCTTCAGCTGAAAATACCCTGGATGTATTCAGAAATCAGCAATGACACACTTTCATTGATGCAAAATTGATAGTCATTTTGTGAGCGGGATATCAGGATCATATATTTCCTATATTAAATTTTGTCTGATTTTCTTCAATATATTTAAGTCAATATCAATTTGTTACTTTTTGCCATGCAATTCAATTTATTATCGTGACAATTTATGATGTTTAACAAAGTACAAGTTTCCCATATTGATGTTTGCTTTATCATATGTGGCTGTCCAGCCCGTAGGCTGTCCAGCCCATATGAGCCGTAAATACCAGAAACCTCAATAAATGTCATAATTTGCCGAAATTTTGACAAATTCACAATCCTTGTTCTTACTACAATCTTACTACAAAATACCAGCAAAGTTTCATTTCAACTAAATGATAGGAAATATGACATTATTCTTAAGACAATCAATAGAAAACATAGGATTTACTTATCTTTAAACGTTATAGTCTTTCGAAGGTTGTCATGGAGTAAAAGGGAAACTGATTAGTGTTAGTAAGCCCTATTTGTTGATGGTCCAAGAACCATCCTATCGTGCAATAAAATTTGCAAGTGTTTTGAAGCAAGCATTAAGATTATGTATCTGCAAAAAAATCAATTTCGTCAAATTATGACCTTTCCATGTGTTTTCACCTGTAGCTCAAAATGAAGCTTGTCACATTTACAGCTAGTTTGAGTTAAATGCATGGACACATTTAAGGACTTTGACTAATAATCATACTAATCACTGTAAAGCTGCCATTTTGACATGCATTTAAAATATGTTAAAGTTTCCTTTTTATTGAAAAGATATCATGTACGTAAACCACTTCTCATTCTGTATGCATTTATGTAATGCTTTGGTGAATGGCCTTAGAATTTGGGTAATGGTGGTATTGAGAAGTCCCATCATTGCAGATGAGAATTATGACCTTTATTCCATTGTTGAGTACTATGTTAGATGTGTTGTAGAGCATGCCATCGTATTCACTTGGCTGAATAGCATGAATGGGACTTCTCAATACCACCACTATCGAAATTGGTGCCCTTATAAATTTGAAATTCAAACCTAACCATTACCTTGAATCTTCTCTTCCTTCAGTATCAACATGGTACACAATTGGCAAAAGATTAGATCAATTGAGAACTGAAAGAAAGATGCTTGATATGCATATTATATCATGGAATTAATACCTTTTTTGTATGTTTCAATGTTTCTTGTCTTTTGCTTTTTAAAACAAATTGGTTTTTTTGTTTATGTTTCCATCTTATCTGAATTGAATGCTAGAAGCAAGATAGTTCATATGTACATATATTCTAGGGTGCTGGTAGATTTTTTGTTTTTATAGAATGCATTGTGTATTTAATCCTCTTCTCTTTCCGCTTGGAGTAAAACGTTACGCAAAAAGTTGATACTACCTTTACTGTGTAATTCTGATTAGATATTAATCTAAAATGATACAACTATAGCTTTTTCCTGCTAGAAGAATAATCCCAACTTTTCCCTGACGACTTTGAATTGACTTGTATAATTTCGGTATCCTGACCCTAAAATTTAACTAAAACCCTATTGCTCAAAATTACAAACCTTAAACCTAACCCCAACCCTATATCTAACCTATATAACTTTTTTTTTTATCCTAGAACCAAATTCTAACCATATTTTGCAGAAAAAATGAAAATAAATTCTGAAATTTTTGACAATTTTATCATCAGGAAAACAATTGGATTCTTCTTATTTTCCTTTGATTCCCCTCATAATATAATTGATGAGTGTTTTTCAAAGCTATACTAGTTTAGTCCACTCCTTCAAATCACTTACTCTTAACTTGCATGTCAACTGATAAGCAACCAAATAGTTCTACAACAATATAATTTCTTTTAAAAAAAATTCACCCTAACAGAAATATTTTTTATGAAATATATAATTATTATAATATATATTTCCTTCATAATAAGCTACCCAAATTACACACATTAAAATGCACACTCAAATTATATATATCTAATATCAATGCTGCTTCTTACTTGCACATTTATCATTAGCAATTTCTTTCAAATGTAAAATCAACTGGACCTAAAATGATTATTTCTATTAGTTAGTCTTTCTTCAAAATGCTGCTAAAGACTGCAATAATCATAACTAGTAGTGTATGTTGTAGGTGAAACAAATGTTCAGAATGTTGTAAAGGCATGAAACTTGGCACACATATCCAGAACATTATTAGAAACATTTACAGGATAGTGCCAAAAATAATAATGTTCAAATTGTCAATTTTCTATCATAATTATTAATTTCCTGCAATTCATAAATGCTACATTCTGTTCCAGTACAGCAATATGAAAGTTATTTAATTAAATAACTAAAAGGTTAGTTCATGATGAACTTCAACTGTTTGTTAGCAGTATGTGCTCTTTGATAAATTTAGAAGAATTCCCCAAGGCAAAAATTTCTATATTCATGCATTATATGACAATGCTTCCATATAGACTTATTTAATGACTTAATCCGACAAAAGCAAGAATAAAAATTGATGTCTTCTTATCTATATAACATTTCTCAATATAACATTTTGATACACTTTTGTCATTTTTTTACAATTTCTAACAGCCACATTCCTCATATTTCACATTCTATTCTTGTAATCACCTAACTGTACTCTGTTGCCTCAAGAAACAAACAACTGTATCAACAGAAATTGGTCTTGCATAATGCTGTCTGGTTATATAAATAAGCCTTCAACTAAAATCAAAATATTTATGTGAAGAGTTTTAAAGTTTAACTTTTCCAAATATCTTTACTAATTAATTTGAATATGTCAATAGCAATCTACAACACCCAACACTATTATAAGACCACGTTTTACCTGTGGGAGAACTAAAGATTCAAACATATTCAGCTCTACTCTTAAATCGTAGAAACCCTATTGTATGACATCATTTTTGCTTCAAAGCATTGTCTTTACCACAAAACCAATGAATTTGATTCGCTGAACAGACACTAAAATGTCAGTTGCATCTGTCTAAAATTAGAACTGATACAAATTTGTCACAATTTCTCAGCCAAATTGTCACGATAAAGCAAAACAGAAACTGGAAAAATATGCCATCTATTGAAAGCATCCATTTGCCTTCAGACAATGTCACAGTGCATCTTAAAAGAGGTTAGCGGCCTCATTTTGCGACTTCAGTCAAGTAAGCTTACATTACTCTATTTGATATTGACACAAACTCTATCAAAAATGAAATGAAAGAATCATCTAAGTGCTTCTATTGAATATGGATGACTGGATAGACTTTATTCAAGATGGAAAATAAATGGATACAAGTATCTGTCTATTTCAAGTGTGTTTACTCAGTATACACAGTATCCCTTGGTTGAAAATACCCTGGATATATTCAGAAATCAGAAATGACACGTTTTTAATGATGCAAAATTGATAGTCATTTTGTGAGTGGGATATCAGGATAGATTTCCCATATTCAATTTTGTCTGATTTTCTAAAGTAAATATTATATTGTTACATTGAACACCATGCAGTAAATTAGTTGGCAAATTCAGAAAATATCATAGAATACTACATTGTGGGTAAAAAGTTGAAGGAATATACGGCATACTCCACATATGGTATTTCAATGGAAGCGAACTTTTAGTGATAAAATCTTGTTCATGCTTAAATGATTAAATATATAAAACCCAATTCCTTTCATCTGTGTAACAACAAAACGTCTTAATAAATATTAGTACCCATTTTTGTAAAATTATATGTCCAAATATGTGAAAATCTCCTTAAGCGTAACATGGAGAAAGGTGGTTTATGAATAATTAATCAGGTTCAGCTCAATGGGAATTTTACGTCTGGTTTCTAAAGGGTTTAGAAAATTTCAAATTTTAGTGGTTAAGGAAGGTCAAAAATCGCAAAAGACTTTCATTTATCAATGTACACGAACTGGATTTTGATGAAAAAATTTGGACATTTTGATTACAAACAAGGTGATTATGTTTGATCTATAGCAGCGCAAAGACTTAAGAATCTGGGTGAAGAGTTTTCTAAGCCTAATAAACTTAAATGACACTTGAAATTGAAAGAATTACAGAAAATGTCTACATTTCTCTCTAGCACTGAGCATCCTTGAGATATCTTGACTTCCATAGTGATGTTTGGATATGAGTATAGAATAAACTAACTTTGAAAGTTTTACAGTCATATTGTTGCCTGCAGGCTTTAAAGGGGAAGTTCATGATCCACTTTTTACCCTCAAGGTCACCACTATCAAATTTGAGTTTTTTAGCTTATAAGAATCCTCAAGTGGTATATGTTACGATCCCCAAACCATTCTTTCATATGTGCTTGCATTTTTAACCCTAAAAGAGCCGGGGGGGCGGAATCCCCCCTCCGGATTTTTTTTTATACCTCCGCGGGTTGTTATTTTTTCGCGCTGAAACTTCTTGACTTTTTTCCTTAAAGCCTTGCGCTTATTTTAAGACCATTTTTGTGAAAATCGGACCTAGGGTTAGGACGTGGCGTTCCGTAATGGCAAGCTGAAAAACTGACCAAAAACTGATTTTCAATGCAAATTACATACAAATCGTGTTTTTTGTTATTAGGATACACTTCCACTATGTTTTATTGTATTTATTTGATTTATTTAGAGTAATCAATATCAATATCAATATCAATTTATTTTCCATATCATACATACAAAATAATAATAAAAAACACATTAAGAACAGACACGATATGGGGGATATAATCGAAAGGCCTACGGCCAGAGGTGATTACAACCCTGTACAAGGTTACAGCATAAATAAATAAACAAAAAAAAATATTACTACTACACAAAATTATCATGATGATCATAGGTTATCATAAACAATGCTCCAATAAAATACTAATAATATTTCGATAAAAGATGGTACTTTAGTTGATTTTTAAAATGTTTTATGGACTTTGAATCTTTCATTTTTGAGTCAAGTGATTTCCAAATAATAGGGCCTGTAGTTTTAATAGTTTGATCAGAAAAGACTAAACGGTTCTTTGTTAGAGTATAATCATTGTTGAATCTTGTGAAATACTTGTGTAAATCATTATGTTTACTAAAAAACTGTTGAAAAGTTACTGGAAGACTGTTATTAAAGTGCTTAAATATAAAAATACCAACTTCAAGTGTATATGTATCATAAACATTAAGGAGGTTCAATTTAGTAAGAACATGCCTTAGTTCAATCAAGTAAGAACATGCCTAAGTATACTTTGCCACACATTTTTGATAAAAATTGCAACTTTTGCTCGAAAAAATTGCGAAAAACGACGATTTTGGCGATTTTTGGTGATTTTCGCGTTTTTCGACGCGATGTCACTTATGACGTCACTGTGACGTCATAAAAAGGTCCGATTTCAATTTTTTTGGTACCAATGGACTCGTGAGGGTCATAGCTATCCACCAGTACCCTACACTTGATGTTTCGTCAATCGGTTTCCGAGATCGGAAGGGGGGGCGGAATCCGCCCGCCCCCCGGCTGTGAGATGGGTCGAAAAAGCCCGGCTCTTTGAGGGTTAAGAAAAGTGAGAAAATGTTGCATTTTCTAATTATTGTCGGGACCCCCGACAGTAATTACAACACAGTAGTCTATGGAGATTTTCAAAATGCTATTTAAGCTTCTAACTTGGAAATGAATGGTAGGAATCAAGTGAAATTTTCAGTATATATTTATGTTGTACTCTTCGTTTTATTTAGCTAGAAAAGAGGCCACATCAAAATCATGAATTGCGCCTTTAATTTTATTTTCGCTTTTGGCTAAATGTTGCATATGAGAAAGTTTGACTCAATGTTGCAACTGAGGAAGATTGATATTAATTATCTTACAATTGATAAATCATACCTACATAGGAAGGAATCACATTTAGAGATTTTGACTATCACCTGATAAGAACAGAGACCATTTTTGTTCTTAAAGGGGCAATTCATGATCCACTTTTTAACCTCAAGGTCACCTCTATCAAAACTAATTTAGCCTATAAGAATCCTCAACTGGTATATAATACGATCCTCAAACCATTCTTGCATTTTTGAGAAAAATGAGAAAATGTGTTATTTTCTAATTATTGTCGGGGCCCGCAGTAATTACAACACAGTAGCCTATGGGGATTTTCAAAATGCTGAAAAAGCTTGTAACTTGGAAACGAATGGTCGGAATCAAGTGAAATTTTCAGTATATATTTATAGTGTACTCTTCTTTATATTTAGCTAGAAAAGAGGCGAGCTTTTGTCACATCAAAATCATGAATTGAACTGTTAAACACCTGCATATATTTACACTATTCAGTACTTATACAAACACAATTTTATAATAATGTCACATCAAATTGAATCGCATCTGGTTGATGAGGTGTGATTGGCCTAAGATTTTAACTATCATCATAACAAGTAAAACTCATACGTACTAGCCATATGTACACTATTTTGTTTTTTTAAGGTATCCCATATTTACACTATTCACTACCCAAAATATATGATATAGTTGTACGTTTTGACAAGCATTAGTAGCAATTCATACACTCCGCATGTGCTCCGCGTATCACCTAGCAAATCAGAACGCAAGGACGTAAAGTATGCGGAGTACAGTGGATCTTCACAATGCACTGCACGTGTTGCGTTCCGGTTTGCGTGGCGGGTGTGCAGTGCATATGAATATTCCATTGTTTTTGTCGGGTGATTATTTATTTAGTTCAGAGAAGTTTTGGATTTTGATGGTCATATTACGGCCTTATTTCTTTTCACAACACCCAATATTATTTTTCTGTCATGTATGAATGAGATTAATAAATTTGCATTCCATAAAGAAATGCGCATTTATTAACCCATATCATACCAAATGTCTATTTGCTTTGCACTTTGTTAAAAAAGATATCCTTTATGTAAACCATTTGTCAATTTTGATGCATTTATACAGTGTTTGGTGAAATGGCCTTGAAATATATGCCCTTACAAAATCTGAAATTCAAATCTTAACCATTATGTTGAATGTTCCTCTATTATCAACATGGCACATGATTTGCAAAACATTAGTTCGTTATGTGAGTGTAAGAAAGTCGTATCTGCAATAGCTGCCATTTGTCATGAATTTGGATTTGCACACTGAATAATCTCCAGTCTTGGGTCAATGGTTCTTGAAATGGTTCTTCAGGTGACACCGTCACCTGAAGAACCATTTCAAGAACCACTGACATAAGACAGTGAAATTTTGAGGGATATTTCACAAGTTGTAAGATGAATATAACTTAGGGCAGCCATTGCAGATACGACTTTCTTACACTCACATGACGAGTTCTATTGACAAATGAAAGCAAGATGGTTGAAATGCACATATATCATGAAATAAATGTATTTTGTTTTCATACATTTCAATTTTTCTCATTATTTCTCATCTGATGCTTTTCAAAACAAATTGGGTTTTGTTTGTGTTGCCATCGTGTCTAGAAGCAAGAAAGTCCATATGTACATATATTTTAGGGTGCTGACAGATTTTTGTTGTTCTAGCATGCATTATGCATTTATTGCTTGTCTTTTTCTCCATAGGGTAAACTGACAGGAAAGTTCACAATATCTGAATGTATATACACAAACTTAGCACATACATGCATCTTGTATTTAGGTGTATCAAATACCAGATAAAATAAGGTTTGTCCCTGGTATGTTTCAACAACACAATGTCATAAAGTCAGTGTTGGTTTTTGTTTTTGTTGTTTTTGTTGTTGTTTGTATATTTGTATGTTTGTTTGTTTTTATGTTTGTTTATCAGAAATATTCAATCAGACATTGCATCTTCACTGAATATAAAATGATATTCTCATTACTCACACACTAAAATGATACTCTAAAAATTGCAATGCTGTGTCTCAATTATACTTATTTTTGTCAATCTCTTTCAAACATAAAAACAAATATCAAACTATGAAAAACTGTTTTTTCATCAAGATCCCCTTTGTTTGAGATTTTTATCTTATGACCTTTGACCTTGGTATATAACCTTTGACCTCATCAACAAATGATGTTTCCAAATTTGGTTACAATTTGTTTAAGTATGCAAATGTTACAGGCAAATGTTAACCCTTGGTAGGAAAAAATAAACATTTATGCAAATGTTAATCATTTTCTCAACAAAACAAATGCAGAACAACAATAACAATGGCAGTCATCAACTACTATTAAAAAAAAAAAAACTTACTTTTTCACACCAGTCGGATAAAATTCACTATTCTGAATGCCAAGTGATAGAAATAACCATTAGTGAGCAAATTTCATTTTGCTAATTTTCTAGCATAATTATTGATTTCCTGCGAATCTAATTACTGCATTCTGATCCATTTCTGCACCATGATTATTTCATTCATAACAAGTTTATGATGAACGTACAATATTGTGTTTGCAGTATGTGCATTTTGATCAATTAAGACGAACCCCAAGGCAGACAAACTTATTTTTGTATGTATTCTAGACACATTTGATACACTTTTTGCAATGTGTTGTTTTTATTATTAATTAGTGATTTCTTAAAATGAAAAATAGAATCAGAATTGTTTTAATCTTAAATTGTGAATAGAAACAAGCATCCTTTTGGAATCAATAATGCTAAGAACAGTACAATTGTCTTTTGTCAATAGCACAAAGCCCATCTTAAGAGGTTAGCAGCCTCAT
>JXSR01S007154.1:34075-51771 GCA_000969725.1 Ophiothrix spiculata | reverse complement strand
CCCAAGGTGACTGGAGACCGTGGGCCTACTATTGCCCGACACCGAAGAGGGCAATAGTAGGCCCACGGTCTCCAGTCACCGAGGGTAGATATTTTGCACAATTGCTCGAATAAAGAGCAGTAAATATTTGTTTTATATACCGTATAAAAATATTCTTGTCATTTGGTGACTTGCGTAAACTCACTTGATAAAACTAAGTGCAAATCCATAGGCCTACTGCGAGTTAAGCTTACCGTGCCTGCATTCTTAGCCTAGCCTTGGGCCTAGGCCTAGCTGAGTAGCTCTCGCCAAAGCAAAGGCAAGCAGCGCTTGCATGCTTGAGGATTATCTGACAGCTGGGAAAAAGCACTATATCATGCAGTCAATTCATCCATTAATTGTTTGAACTCATTCATCTGGTCAATTTTGTTTATTTCACTGACTGATGGAACTATATACGCTACGGCAAGACGAACATGTCAGAACGTAAACAAACCAAAAAAGCTGATATTGCCCTGCGGTGACGTCACGCGAGGGCAATATCACGTTTTTATTGACAAAAAATGCCCGGCTATGATGTCAAGCAGGAAATATACCAAATATTTTTGACAGTCTAATGCAGTGTCAACCAATCAAATGACAAGAATGTTTTCATGCGGTATATAATACTAAATACTCCACCAATTTTTACCGCATTTTGTTGGGAAACATACCATTTCCAAAATCCCATAAGTCTTCCCTTATATTATATTTTTATGCATGTATATTACAAGAGCTTAAAAACCAATAAATAAACCTCTTCAATTATTAGTAATGTAATCAAACAGGAAAATACTTCAGGGGGACAGGGGGCACTTGAATTTAAAGGTGGATATCATTCAACATGCTCAAATACAAAACACAGAAAATTTGCACTTTTTATTCCTTACGTTTTTTGTGTGGGTGCCTTGGTCCAGAAACAAAACTGGAATAGTCCTGTTATATAATCTACATTTTGCACCTATACTTGGATGATTTTGTATTAGTAGGTGGGTTTTTCTGGGATGGTTGTCCTGGGTTGTGGATTCTCTCTCCTAGATACATCCAGGTTTGATGGTTGATCTGTATCATCATTTTATTTTATCTTATTGCAATTCTATTGATTTATTCTTGATAAGTGTGATTGTACAATTTTTATACAAAAATATTTTTTAATGATTGAAAAAAAGAGAATTAAGGTGTTTTTTGAAGAAAAAACATCAAAATCAATATACAGAAAGTTAGATTGGGTTTACTTACATTTACAATGATTACATAGAACTGCATTGAGCTTTATACAAAATAACATGACAAATCAAAAATATACAGAAAGAGACACATGAATGACTGCATGCTCTTTTGTTTAATAAACCTTGAATGAAATATAACAAACAGCTGAGAAACTGATGTGGAAGTTCCATCAAACAATCTGCAAATTTATCTGTCAAAGATTGTATTTTTGGGGGGTTATTGTGTGACAAGAGTAGATGGGTTTGTTTTTACATGAATTGATTTTTTGAAAATTTAGCTAAGGATTGGGGGCAATGAATATGCTATCTCCTTCCAATATAATACAAGTAGCCAAGTAGTCCCCCCCCCCCCAATCCTCTCAGTAATTTCACTTCAAAATCAAGTAGTTTTATTATATTAACATTTTCTTTCAATTTATTTTACACATGACTTCTCAGTTGACAAGAAGCAGCAATTGAAATCCAAGATCAAAATGAAATGCAATAACGTCACCATTCATCTGGTAAACATCAAGACAGCTGACAATTCTCTATATTTAGATTTTGGATAAAAAGCTCGATATCAGGTAAAAATTAGCAAGCTTGTATAATATCAAATCCTACACATGGTGTGTAAATTCAACAAAGAGATGTAATTTGAGTATTTGTTTTTTCTGCAGGCAAAAGGGGCCAATATTTGTAAGAAGGGCAAACAAAGATTCTAGTTTTATTGAAATATTAAAATATATTGTCAAGTTGAGTATAGACACACAACACAAAAAACGCCATTTTAAAGTTGCTACATACTGTCAACATATTCAATTTTGCAAATTTTAGGTGCAAAATTTAATAAAGAACAAAATCCCATTGTCTATCATTGCAGAATGTTGATAATGAAATCCTCATGTTAAAGGGGCATTGGACAAAATTTCGAAATTTTATTTGAGGATGATTTACACTTCACATGCTAGACAATAACACTTAATTAATAAATATCTGGGACATTTTGATCAAAAGCTTCAGAAAGTCAAAAATTTCAATTTTATTTTGTTTTTTGATCTTGGGTATGAGGCTATTCTCTAAACGTATTTATTGAAGCTATATATAAAAAAAGAGCCAAAGATTCGTTTGTAAAACATTCCGTTCACATCATAGATTGCAGATAAATCAAAAGAAGTTTGAAGTTTGCATTAGATCTCCCAAAGAGGCCAATTTTAAAAATTCAACTATAGAGGGCAGTATTTATTGTTGTCGACAACGATAATTAGAAATAAAAGAATATCTAAACATTTTGACATAAAGGGTTTGAATTTGACTTTGAAACTTTGCATACTCTCATTATTACTGCTAATACTTCAAATGATGCAAAAATCTCAAAAAGCATGGGGGGAAATTTGGGGATGATGCTGAACTTGTCCAATGCCCCTTTAAATGCTTTCTCATATTTCTCTCTTATTCCATGCAACATTTTATGGCTGAAAATTATTTTGTTTTGAAAAATTGAATGATGCTCCTTTATAAGGTTCAAAGTTTCCATTTCCAAGGACAGAATACATGTTCAGTACAATAGCAATGGGATAATGGCAGAGGAAAACCTCACAACCAGGAAAGACAAATCTAATTACTAATGTAAAAATATGACATTTTATGTCATACCAAAATAAAAAAAAAAACTTATAATAATTGTAATTTCTGTGTAAAGATCAAAATTACTAATCACACACAAAATTTGATAAGAATATTTCAGGAAGATTACATGACTTTTTATTTTCACAGAAACATGATCGCCCTAAAAAATCCTTTACATCCTTCAAATAGTACTTTAACAGCTGCTTTCAGTCAAAAATTTTAAAAAGTGTGGGTGAGAAAATGCACTTAAAAATGTTATTTTCATTATCTAATATAAAGTGGCAATATAGACCGGATGACATAACCATGTATAAGCAACTCTTAACCTAGATAGCTCACAATGCAATTAGTGCCTTCTAATAAGAACACCTGGAGGGGCACACTCATATGAGTAGATAACATTCCTATTAATTTACAATTGTCATGTCTTTGGCAAAAGGCAAGTCATGTTGCCCAGAGCTGATCTGTGTTATCTGCAGGCCCATAATCCAATTTTTTTCTGAGGGGTTAAGGATGTTAAGGAAGAGGACCATAAGTAAGAAGCATGTCCATTTTGATCAAACCTAAACTAATTTGGGGGTTAAAATTGTTTAGATAACATCTTTTATAAGCTTGAACCGATGGCTCCATTTCCTTTCCGATACGATAGCTGATGTTTTATATCTGTCACCTTGCCGATACGATATCTGATACCGATGTTTTAGTGCATTGGTTGTCGCCAGGAAATTTTGAGTGCCGGTCGGGGAGTCTGATGGGAGTCTGTAATATCAGCCCGATACGATGGCCGATACGATGCATCGATTCAAGCTTTCTTGATAAATATATATAGTATGTTTACCATGTTAATACATTTGCTAAACAATACCATGAAAGATCTGGTTATAACAGGACTTAGAATGATTATCCCATGTTATAGTTACAGGGATGTTAGAGGCCAGTTGACAAAAACAAGGAAAGTGTCGTAAAGTTGGGGTGAAAGGTAAAAAATGGGCTGAAAATGAATTAAAAAGCTAAAATTTTAGCACATGAAAATTTTCAAAAGCGAGGAGATCAGCTGAAAAGAGGAATTCTCACACCCCTGTAGTTACAAAAAGGGTTATTTTGGCATCCCCACCCTCTGGGAAATTTCCTCAGAGGTAAGATTTACAGTTGCATAATATTACACAAATCGAGCATCAACGTCTTAGTTCTAAGAATACACAACCCAAACCTGACACAATTCCATTCATAAATACAAATTATGAAGAAAATTGCATATTTTGATCTTAATCAAGATTTTTGATTGTAACTAACATCTTTTACCAATGATTTTTCAGATAACATTACACATTTTACCAAACTTGTTAGTTTCGAAAAAAAGCAAAATGAAATGTATATATCTATAGGTGGTGACAGATTTTGAGCATTCAGCTTTCACTTTCATGTCATCACTGCTAATAATAGAGACACCAAGATAGCTTACTATCATTGATGACAGAGATAGGGCTAATTCTCTACTCAGATTGTATCACATCGCATTAGATGAGGTATGAATAAATCAAGCCTTGACATTTTTACAACTATTGCAAAAGAATCCAATTACAAAATCCTTTCGTTTGATGAAAGAAAGAGAAAGGATTGTTTTTTATATTGCAAATAAAATGTGCTAAATCCACAATTATATGGAGTATGTTGATGGTATTTCAGCAGTTTAATTTGACATAACAAATCATTTCCTGAGAGGTAAAATCAAAAATCCAACTATGACTTAACATGTAAAGAACAGTATGAAGATATGAAATTAGATAATATTGATAGATCTTCCAAAAGTGCAAAGAATGGTACCCTTTTAGCCACCATTTCATACAAAAACAAATTTGGTGAAGATAAATACATTTATATTTTGTTCTGTGGAAATTTAGTGTTTTGTGGATAATTGAATATGCCAGTACAAGAAAACCCTAACTCCAATAGCTCCATTTTGTAAAAAATATAAATGGATACAAGTCTCTAAAAATACTTTCACATCATTAAAAAGCATTTGCATGTCTATACCCAATCATGGCGTCACATTTGACCTTGTAGTCGACTTTTTTGGACATTGTTAGATAATTGTTATAGTATATAGTTGCAGAAGCTTGCAGAGGGGAGCTCATGGATTTGGGGGTTTCTTGTACTGGCTGTTTAAATATACTATATATTAAAAATTATCTAACAATGTTTGAAAAAGTCAACTACAAGGTCAGATGTGACACTATGATTGTAATATAGTCATGGAAATGCTTTTAAAGGATGTGAAAGCATTTTCAGAGATTTGTATGCATTTAACATGCCCCTGAATATGTAATTTATTATTACCATAAGTCAAACATAATATTTAAATGGCCATTAAAGAGAGTGGCACACGACCTTTGTGCATAAACACTTCACTTATAATTGATTGTGTACATTAAGGGGAAGTCCCTACTTGAAATAACAATAGGGCTTTTGTGTAGGTGTGAAACTCAAGTGGTTTGTTTTGATATACATGAGACATGGGACAGATTGGAGTGGCCTGGTGAATTCTAGAACATGTTTGCTAGAATGGCATGGAATAAAGAGGTTTTATCCAGATAAATGTAAATGAGTATAAAAGGAGATAAATTTTGATATTTGGGGTCAGTTTACTTTGTCTGCTATGGGAAGCTATTAGGTCAGTCAGCTTTGTTAGCTATAAAGGACGCTATGTGGCTATTGGAGTTATATCATTGAGATATTTTAGAGAAGATAAAGGAAGAGTGGATGGAGTTTTGGGAACTTTTTGGAGTACTTTATGCATAGCTGTTATAGTGGAGAAGTTTAGTCGCTGGATCGTGAATCGATTTTATATTAACTGTGGACAAGGAGTTTGAGATTGCAAGAAGACGAATTTTACATTGACTGATATTGAACACTATTTGGAAGGAGTTATCGGACATTTTGTACCGTTTTGGATCTGGATTTGTGGACATTTGCACAGATGTCATAAAGGACTTTACCGTGGAATATTATTAGCTAGCTTGTTCAACTCAGAAGCCACTCGTGAGTAAACTAAAACCGTAGATAAGACAATTACACTGTTAAATTGTTTGTGTAAATAAATTGTTTGTTTATTTGATAAAGTCCTGTCTTACAGTGTATTTATTCTTGCTTTGCTTTTAGCTCGAACCCGAAAGGTTAATTCTGACCTTGATCCTCGTTTTGGGTCGTAACAGTAAGAATAATTTACAGAAGGGAGCTATTGGAGTTGGAGTTTTCTTGTACTGGTGTATTAAATTGCATGTAGGTTCTTCACATTGTTTTGTTTTGTTAATGACTGATGAAAAGGGGTGCACCCCTTGTAATTTCAATTGTTTATGGATTTTATATAGATCTGCAGATGTAATTTGGTGAGTCTGTAATGTTTCAGTATTGTTCCAGATATTTTCTTTTTAACTCTACATACATTATTATTACTCCTATATCGTTTTATATTTTTACTTATCAAGTTGGCTTCCTTTGCTTATATCATCTGATAAATTGATACTGTTATTTTATGTATGAAGTTATATTTTATTTTTGACAAATAAATGAAAAAAAACAGCAATATCTTATGAAAATCTGAAATGACTTGGTTAGATAATATGAGAGATCTGGTTGTACTTTACTGATAGCAACATTACTACAATTGATAACAAAACCATGATCAAAACAGAACAAAAGTTCACAATCATGTTCTACTTCAACCTCGCTAGAAATTCAATCAGAAGACGTGGTGCTTTAATATAGAACGGTATTGATGATCAAATTTGTAACGCTAAATCTTTGAATATTTTTAAGTCTACATATAAACAAAATTTGATTCGAATTACGTTTAATTTTCTTGTATTACCAATCTGGTTACCTTGTTTCCTCTATATTTCCTTTTGTCCTGAAACTTGCATTTTTTTTTATCATGACTACCTCGCTTTCCGTACATGTCTGTCGTCTAGTTTCAAGTCTTCACCACATGTCTTTTGTCTCTTGTTGGTCTGTGTCTCGCACTGCTCTTTTTTTTCTACTTTTACCTTTAATCTTATTCTATTTTTTGGGGTGTCCAATACGGTGACTCGAGCTTTTGCTCTAAATTGGTCATCCCTCCAATTACATTTATCTTTCCTTGTTAAAAATATTGTATTCTCATTCTTTGTATTTAAACTGTGATATTTATTTTGATATATTGGATTGATTTGTACTTGGAAATAAACTGAAACTGAAACTGTATTGTTCAATACATGTAAGTGAAATTGGATCTATAAATGTTACAATTCCTCCCTATCTTTAATGTGATTGTCTAACTGTGTGAAAGCCTCAATTTCATGGTTTCTCTAATGCTTACAATTCTTTGCAAATCAAGAATTGTACACATCACCTCGTTATATCTTACGGCTTAACATGACCCACTTTTGGGATAGCAAAACATGAGCAAATTACCTACAGAATATCTTCTTGTTTTGTTGGAAAAAGAAATCCATATTACTGAGGAAGATTTATGTAAGATAAGTTATATAGCTGTGTACATTGTGGATTGAAAAACCCCAGAATATCTTAATGAGAAAAGTCCATGTAAGACAAAATATATAGGGAAGTACATTATAGATTTCAATCATGCTAAACCTGCACTAAACATGACAAAACAAAGTCCTGAATCAGAGCTGGGATGTTCAACAGTAACCTGAAAATCTAAAATAGATATCAAATCAACTGAATACAAATTTTACAAAGTAGAAAGTACCTACTACACACTTCAATAGTCAAATGCCATCACAACACAATCAGGCTGAAAAAATATTTGGTGCAACAAGTCTATTATCTTATAATCAGGTATATTCTACATTTTAAGATAACAAAGACTTGTTACACAAAATATTTGGTAGCTCAAAAAGAACTATAATCTGACCCTCATCGTTATGTTTACTACAAGGGAGTGAAATTATGTCAATAAATATGACAACTCCTTCTCATTTTTCAATGTGAATGGCAGTAATATGAGACACACATTTTAAAGCCTCAATTTCATGTTCCCCCTAATATATTCAATATTATGCACATCAAGAATCCTATCCTTGCTTTGTTATATCTTGCAGGTAAACATGTCCCACTTTTAGGTAAGCAAAACATGAGAAAATCACCTACGGAATTATATTATACCACTATGTCTGCAGAAAAAAATCTCATCTTGATGGGGCAAATCAATGCAGGACAACAATATGTATGGCTCTGTACATCGAATGTCAGACATTGTGACCTGGTTAAAAACATCTTATGATAAAGAATTAAAACAATACCAAGTGTAAAATGTGTTTGTTTGTTTGTTTGTTAAAATTCGGAATGATAACATTTTATATTGTTGCTGGGAGCATTAAGGGTTTGTGACATTTGGGGCAAAATTAGCCCATAGTTCAAAAATAGGGCAAAAGAAATAAAACATGGAAAACTATTTAGGTGGATAATCCAAAAAAACATCTGATGAAGGTAAGTTAAGATAAGTCCAAGATCTTTCAGTCAGTCAATAATTCTTAAATTGTATTTTACGTTTTAAGTTTGGAAAAGAAAAAGAAGGTTTCAGTATAGTCAGTTTTAATTAAAAGTTCAATAATTTCTCTGATTACAAATTGAAAAATATACCCTGTTTGGAAAAATCTCCATAACTTTTCACAGGAACATGCGATTTGAAAAATTCAAAATTCTTCAGAAACTTAAAGACTTGTTGAACTTGAAAATTAACAAGATTTGACTAAAACTGTTCCCAATGGTCCACAAATAAATCCGATAGCCGGGTATAAATCATTCTTAACTTATAGAACAAATAGAATATACTCAAGGTGTGACTGCAGAAATGTGCTGTAGACATACTATGACTCAATTTCAAATGAAAAAATTGAAAAAGAGAGTGTCGCATTGAATTCATCACACATTTAAACAGGACATGCAGTGACCCTTTTTCCCTCGGCTCACTGATGAAAGTATTTGCACAGTGCAATTTCACCAAAGGGGACTGTCACATTGTGTTTAACGATCAAATTAATAGGCATGGAAACATACACAGCTATGGTGTCCCATCCTAAGGGGACCGTTTTGTTTCCGTTTACTTTTTGGATTACTCTGCTAAATAAATAGCCAGAGCATCTTGGCTAAATGCTGTAAATATATATACCGTATTGCAAAGATTGAGATTACAGTAAAGAATTCAACAAGAAAATTTATACTGAATTCATCTGATATGTGCTCCCATACCATTCTTCAAAGGGTAATTTAATTAAATGAGAGGCCAGGATTAAAATGAATCCTAAAGTAGTTTATCCAATTAATTGCAGTATAATCATATAATCACTGGTTTATTGATGTGCTAAAATAGTCTTCATCTCTTTTCTTTGTTGCGGGGTAGTGAAAGTAAAAAGGTTGCAATGACTGAACTGTTCTAAAAAAGAATAATGTTAAATGCTTCGCAGTTGAAGAATAAAGTCTGCTTGTCAATATTTTCTATAAAAATGTCATCTGGATATTTAAAAGAATTGAATATCATTCTGAGTGTGTGTTGCTTTTCACTTAATTTCATTTAAAACATCAACATTTATTTTTTCTACAGAATGAAAATATATGTCTGAATTTTGTTTCAAAAATTCACTCTGATTTTTAATACTATCTTTGTAGCTATATTCTGATGAGAAACACCATATTCAAATCCTGACCCGATTTTTACCAGATTTAGGGTTGGTCTCCCCTAATATCTCACTTTTTATCCAAGTGCATGAGAATCTAAAAGTGTAAATACACCATTTCACTTACCAGGAGAATTCATTTCAGTGGGGCACAAGTTAAGTTTGTATTCAAATAATTGGAAAATATCAATGAAAAAGACAGAAAACGTTCTTCACACTTGCTTGTGATTATTTCAATCAGGGATAACCAATAAACATTTTTTAAAGCTTTGGGGAAAATTTAAAAAAAAAATAGCAATAGGTGCTTTTTTACCATCATTAAACAACTTGCAAACCATATCCTTGACAATTATATGATTTCTTGGCTGCATTTTAACAATTCCTGGTTAGGATTGCTTTTTGTGGATCTCCTAGTTAGAATAATATTTAGGGGTCAAATAAACTTTTAAATATAAATGATACCCCTACCCAAACAGCAAATCCACATTCACTTCAGAATCATATTATATTAACAGTTTCTTGCAATAAATTTCTCACTTGACTTCTCTCTCGACAAAAATTAGCAATTGAAACCCAAGAATGAAATGAGATGCAATAACGTCACCATTCATCTGGTAAACATCACGGCAGCTGACAATTCTCTATATTTAGATTTTGGATAAAAAGCTCTATATCAGGTAAAAATTAGTAAGATAGTATCCTACAAAGAGGGTGTGTAAATTCAACAAAGAGACATGTCATTTGAGTATTCGTTTTTCTGCAGGCAAAAGGGGCCAATATTTGTAAGAAAGGCAAAGAACGATCCTAGTTTTTTTTGGCTAATGTTTAAAATATTTTCAAGTTGAGTATAGACGTATGTAGACACACATACAGACACTCTCTCCATCCTTATACACAACACATTTAAAAGTTTCTAAATACACTGTCGGTCTTAAGTCTTTGTGGTGCTATTAGATAAAAAATTATCGCCTTGTTTATAACAAATTGTCGAATATTACAATTAAAATCCAGTATGGGTACATGCTTTATTTATCGAACATGGACTTAAAGGGGCAATTCATGATCCACTTTTCACCCTCAAGGTCACCTCTATCAAATTTGAGTTTTTTAGCTTATAATAATCCTCACGTGGTATATGTTACGATCCCCAAACCATTCTTTCATATGTGCTTGCATTTTTGAGAAAAGTGAGAAAATGTGTCAGTTTCTAATTATTGTCGGGGCCCCGACAGTAATTACAACACAGTAGTCTATGGGGATTTTCAAAATGCTGAAAAATATTGTAACTTGGAAACTAACCGTCAGAATCAAGCGAAATTTTCAGTACATATTTATGTTGTACTCTTCTTTTTATTTAGCTAGAAAAGAGACCACATCAAAATCATGAATTGCACCTTTAAAATTAGAAAGCCTATACAATTTTAAACCATACAAAGAGGATGTGTAAATTAAACAAAGAGATATGTTGTTTGAATATGTGATACTGCAGGCAATAGGGCCAATATCTGGCTGAGAAGGATAAAGGCATAGCCTAGATTTATGACAAATGTTTAAAATATTGTCAAGTTGAGTATAGAAACACAACAAAAAAACACAATTTTTCTACATACTGTCAACATATTCCATTTTGCAAATTACAGGTGTAAAATTTAATAAAAAAAAACAAATCCTATTGTCTCTCATTGCAGAATGTTGATAATAAATCCTCAAGTTAAATGCTTTCTCGTATTCCATGCAACATTTTATGGCTGAAAATTATTTTGTTTTGAAAAATTGAATCATGCTCCTTTATAAGGTTCAAAGCTTACATTTTCAAGGACAGAATACAGGTTTGGTACTGCAGCAATGGGATAATGGCAGAGGAAAACATCAACAACCAGGAAAGACAAATCTAATTACTAATGTAAAAATATGACATTTAATATTATATCAAAATAGAAAAAATTAAAATAATTGTAATTTCTGTATATTAGCCCCTTTGCCTGCAGAAAAAATGAATACTCAAATTATACGTCTTTTTATTGAATTTACACATCCTCTTTGTAGGATTTGAAATTATACAAGATCAAAATTACTTGTGACACAAAAAATTTGATAAAAATATTTCAGGAGGATTACATGACTTTTTATTTTCACAGAAACATGATCGCCCTAAAAATTCCTTCACATCCTTCAAATAGTACTTTGACAGCTATTTTCAGTCAAAAATTTAAGAAGTGTGGGTGAGAAAATGCACTTAAAAATGTTATTTTCATTATCTAATATAAAGTGGCAATATAGACGTGATGACATAACCATGTATAAGCAGCTCTTAACCTAGATAGCACACATTGCAATTAGCGTCTTCTTATAAGAACCCTGGAGGGGCAGAGTCATATGAGTTGATAACATTCCTATTAATTAACAATTGTCATGTCTTTGGCAAAAGACATGTCATGTTGCCCAGAGTAAATCTGTGTTATCTGCACGCCCATAATCAAAACTTTTTTCTGATGGGTTAAGGATGTTAAAAAACAGGACCATAAGTAAGAAGCATGTCCATTTTCATTAACCCTAAACTAATGTTTTGGGTTAAAATTGTTTTGTTAACATTTTTTACCATCAATTTTCTTGATAAATAGTATGTTTACCCTGTTAATACATTTGCTAATCAATACCATGAAAGATCTACTATAACAGGATTGAGAATGATCATCCCATGTTATTGTTACAAAAAGGGTTATTTTGGCATCCCCACCCTCTGGGAAAATTCCTCAGAGGTAAGATTTACAGTTGCATAATATTACACAAATCGAGCATCAACGTCTTAGTTCTATATAAGAATCAGGTTTAAATTACACAACCCAAACCTGACATAATTCCATTCATAAATACAAAATTATGAGGAAAAATACACATTTTGATTTTAATCAAGATTTTTGATTGTAACTAAGATCTTTTACCTATGATTTTTCAGATAACATTACATATTTTACCAAACTTGTTAGTTCAAAATGAAAAAAAAAATCCTTTTTAAACAGCAAAATGAAATGTATATATCTATAGGTGGTGACAGATTTTGAGCATTCAGCTTTCACTTTCATATCATCACTGCTAAGAATAGAGACACTAAGATGGCTTATTATCATTGATGACAGAGATAGGGCTAATTCTCTACTCAGATTGTATCACATCGTATTAGATGAGGTATGAATAAATCAAGCCTTGGAATTGTTACTACTATTGGAAAATAATCCAATTGCAAAATCCTTTCTTTTGATGAAAGAGAGAAAAGATTGGTTTTTATATTGCAAGTAACATATGCTAAATCCACAATTATATAGAGTATGTTGATGGTATTTCAGCAGTTTAATTTGACATAACAAATCATTTCTTGATAGGTAAAATAACAAATCCAACTATGACTTAACATGTAAAGAACAGTATGAAGATATGAAAGTAGATATATTGACTGATTTTCCAAAAGTGCAAAAAATGGCACCCATTGAGCCACCATATTGTACAAAAGCAGATTTGGTGAATAGTGGATAATTGAATATGCCAGTACAAGAAAACCCTAAGTCCAATTCAGCATCGAAGTGATTACGTAACTCACCCAGTTACTGGATCACGCACATACCGTGACAACGGTAAGTGTAATACTTTTATGTGGTGATCATTTCGATCATGGTTCAAAACAAGAAAGCGTGATCCAGTTGTCTGGGTGATAATCGAATGACACGTAACACTTCGATACTGAATAGCTCCCTTTTGTAAAAAATAAAAATCCATACAAATCTCTGAAAATGCTTTCACATCACTAAAAATCATTTCCATGTCTATACCCAATCATAGCGTCACATTTGACCTTGTAGTTGACTTTTTTGGACATTGTTAGATAATTGTTATAGTATATAGTTGCAGAGGGGAGTTCATGGAGTTGGGGTTTTCTTGTACTGGCTGTTCAAATATAGCAACTATATACTTTACAATTATCCAAAATTTTTAAAAAAATCAACTTCAAGGTCAAATGTGACACTATGATTGGGATATAGACATGGAAATGCTTTTTAGTGATGTGAAAGCATTTTCAGAGATTTGTATGCATTTATATTTTGTAAGTATAATTTACAGAAGGGAGCTATTGGAGTAGGGGTTTTCTTGTACTGGCATATTCAATTGCATGTAGGTTATTCACATGGTCTTGTTTTGTTTTGTTGTGTAAATGACTGATGAAAAGGGGTGCATCCCTTGTAATTTCAATTGTTTATAGATTTTATATAGATCTGCAGATGTATAATTGTGAATATTTTCAGTCATCAAGTAATAGTTCAAAAAGGAAAATATAGTAAATCTTGAACTAGACTCACCACGTATTTCAGTTACATTGCGATCCGATCGCCGGATCTTCATCAGACTGCGCAGAGGATTGTTGACCGGTGGTCTGGTCATGTGACATACAATAATGACAGTAAATTAAGGCTCGGTTTGGACAACACCGCAGAAAGAGTTCTAATGAAAACCAGGACTCTGCTGAATACACTCACTCAAAACAGACGGGACACCAATTTAAGAACGAGGACCTTATAATTCTTGATAAGGAGGAACGTTACTTTGAGAGAGGTGTTAAAGAATCAATTTGGGAATGCATAGAACAACCTTCACTCAACAAGAAAGGAGGCCATGTTTTCTATTATCGCACACATGGGACCCTATTTTGAAGCAACTTCCTCGTCGTATGTCACATGACCAGACCACCGGTCCACAATCCTCTGCGCAGTCTGATGAAGATGCGGCGATCGGATCGCAACGTAACTGAAATACGTGGTGAGTCCAGTTCAAGATTTACTATATTTTCCTTATCTGCAGATGTAATTTGGTGAGTCTGTATTGTTTCAGTATTGTTCCAGATATTTTCTTTTTAACTCTACATACATATTAATTATTATTACTCCTATCTTGTTTTATATTTTTACCTATCAAGTTGGCTTCCTTTGCCTATACCATCTGGTAAATTGATACTGCTATTTTAACTCAACATTATGTGAGTGTGTTCCTCTGTGTGAAGTTATATTTTATTTTTGACAAATAAGTGAAAAAAACAGCAATATCTTATGAAAATCTGAAATAACTTGGTTAGATAATACGAGAAACTGCTTGTACTTTACTGATAGCAACATTACTACAATTGATAACAAAATCATGATCAAAACAGAACAAAAGTCCACAATCATGTTCTACTTCCACTGTATTGTTCAATACATGTAAGTAAAATTGGATCTATAAATGTTACAATTCCTTCCTATCTTTAATGTGATTGTCTAACTGTGTGAAAGCCTCAATTTCATGGTTTCCCTAATGCTCACAATTCTTTGCAAATCAAGAATTGTAAACATCCCCTCGTCATATCTTACGGCTACACATGTCCCACTTTTGGGATAGCAAAACATGAGCAAATTACCTACAGAATATCTTCTTGTTTTGTTGGAAAAAGAAATCCATATTACTGAGGAAGATTTATGTAAGATACGTTATATAGCTGTGTACATTGTGGATTGAAAACCCCCATAATATCTTAATGAGAAAAGTCCATGTAAGACAAAATATATAGGGAAGTACATTATAGATTTCAATCATGCTAAACCTGCACTAAAAAAGACAAAACAAAGTCCTGAATCAGAGCTGAGATGTTCAACAGTAACCTGAAAATCTAAAAAAGATATCAAATCATCTGAATACAAATTTTACAAAGAAGAAAGTACCTACCACACACTGCAATAGTCAAATTCCATCACAACACAATCAGGCTGAAAAAATATTTGGTGCAACAAGTCTTTGTTATCTTATAATCTGATATATTCTACATTTTAAGATAACAAAGACTTGTTACACAAAATATTTGGTAGCTCAAAAAGAACTATAATCTGACCCTCATCGTTATGTTCACTACAAGGGAGTGAAATTATGTCAATAAATATGACAACTCCTTCTCATTTTTCAATGTGAATGGCAGTAATATGAGACACACATTTTAAAGCCTCAATTTCATGTTCCCCCTAATATATTCAATATTATGCACATCAAGAATCCTATCCTTGCCTCGTTATATCTTGCAGGTAAACGTGTCCCACTTTTAGGTTAGCAAAACATGAGAAAATCACCTACGGAATTATATCATACCACCATGTCTGCAGAAAAAATTCTCATCTTGATGGAGAAAATCAATACAGGACAACAATATGTATGGCTCTGTACATTAGGGATCGAATGTCAGACATTGTGACCTGGTTAAAAACATCTTATGATAAAGAATTAAAACAATACCAAGTGTAAAATGTGTTTGTTGTTTGTTTGTTTGTTGAAATTCGAAATGATAACATTTTATACCCTATAATCTTGATCATAAGAACCCCCTCAGCTCCACTTCAAATCCTGATGTGGTGAAAAATTACAATGGTCCTCCTGTCAACTTGTTATATTTTATTCACCAGATCAGCAAGTACTTTCATATTTTGTGTTTTCAAAACAGTAATTGTTTGCCATGACTGGATTTGAATGTGTTCTTATGATCAAGGAAACATGTTCTTATGATCGAGGTAACAGGGTATTGTCGCTGGGTGCATAAGGGTTTGTGACATTTGGGGAAAAATTAGCCCATAGTTCAAAAATATGGAACACATACAAATTCAAAGAAAGAAAACAGGGAAAACATTTTAGGTGGATAATCCAAAAAAGCTTCTGATGAAGGTACTTTAAGATAAGTCCAAGATCTTTCTTCCTTTAGTTTTGAATAAGAAAGAGGAGAGTACCTCGAGAAGAACCTCCAAAAGCAAGTATGGAAAATGCTCACACAGTGTGCCAGGACCAAGAATCAAACCCAGGACTCATTAGTGAGAAGAGAGAGAAGTACCATTGTGCTAACCAGCCATCCAGGTTCAAGCAATATTCTATTCATTTATTTAAGAAATGAGACAGGTAAAAATATTACACATATTACACAACTTATAGAACAAGAATATACTCAAGGTGTGACTGCAGAAATGTGCTGTAAACATACTATGACTCAATTTCAAATGAAAAAGAGTGTGTGTCGCATAGAACTTAGATCAAAATGAAATGCAATAACGTCACCATTCATCTGGTAAACATCAAGACAGCTGACAATTCTCTATATTTAGATTTTGGATAAAAAGCTTGATATCAGGTAAAAATTAGCATGCTTGTAGAATGCATGGAAACACACACAGCTATGGTGTCCTAACCTAAGGGGACCGATTTGTTTCTGTTTACATTTTAGATTACTCTGCTAAATAAATAGCCATAGTGTCTTGGCTAAATGCTGTAAATATATATACTGTGTTGCAAAGATTGATATTATAGTGAAGAATTCAACAAGAATATTCATCTGATATGTGCTCCCATACCATTCTTCAAAGGGTAATTTAATTAAAACAAAACCTAAAGTAGTTCATAGTTAAATCATATAATCACTGGTTTGTTGATGTGCTAAAATAGTCTGCATTTTTTTTTTTTTTTTTGAGGTAGTGAAAGTAAAAAGTTGAATGACTGAACTGTTCTGAAAAACAATAATGTTAAACATCTCGCAGTTGAAGAACAGCTTCTGCTTGTCAATACTTTCTATAAAAAATGTCATCTGGATATTTAAAAGAATCGATTATCATTCTGAGTGCATGTAGCTTTTTACTAAATTTCATTTAAAATATCAACATTTTTTTCCCTACAGGTTTTTTGAATGAAAATGCATGTCTAAATACTATCTTTGTAGCTATATTCTGATGGGAAACACCATTTTCAAAATCCAGCATGTCTTCCCTTATATCACACATTTTATCCAAGTGCATAAAAATCTAAAAGTGTAAATAAACCACTTCACTTACCAGTAACATAATCAAACAGAGGAATTAATTTCTTAGGGGCACAAGTTTGTATTCAGATAATTGGAAAATATTAATGCAAAAGACAGAAAACGTTCTTCCCACAGAGAGGAAACTACATTGGTTGAAGATTATTTCAAGCAGGAAAACCAATAAAAAATTCAAAGCTTCTGGGAAAATTTCAAAAAAAAAAATTAGCAATAGGTGGTTTTTTTTAACCATCATTACAAAACTTTCAAAACAATTTTTTCTTGTGAGTAATGAGAATTTTTGGTTGAATTTTAACAGTT
>JXSR01S007154.1:22571-33370 GCA_000969725.1 Ophiothrix spiculata | reverse complement strand
ATCAGGTAAAAATTAGCATGCTTGTAGAATGTCAAATCCTACACAGAAAATGTGTAAATTCAACAAAGAGACGTGTCATTTGAGTATTAGCTTTTTTGCAGGCAAAAGGGGCCAATATTTGTAAGAAGGGCAAACAAAGATTCTAGTTTTTAATATTTAAAATATTTTCTAGTTGAGAATGTACACGAATCACCACACGGTATATTTGTAATGGCTGTTAAAATATAACTAACAAGAAGCTTATAATTTTTGCATTTATTGTTCTATAAAATGCTGATATTTCCGTTGAAACTTTCAGTTCAATGATTTTTTAAGACAATATGTGCCCCGTCATATCTAAAGGTACCTTAAGGTCGGCATAGTAAATTACGAGATACGGGCCATTGAAGCAGTCTGCTAAGCATAGTAAAAAATCACATCTAAGGTCGAATTTCTAATTTCATCAGAAATGTTACCTTTGAAGTGTAGGCCTATTCTATCATATTAATCCGGTTTCAACATCCACAACATAAGCCAAATGTTTTAAACATCAAGATGAAAAACCTTTCTCCATTCAAATTTTACCGGTACAGAAACTTTAAACTTGATTTTCTCAGAACTTTTGTTTTCGGAATCAGCCCGATGCCTTTTACCAATTTTGATGTAACTTTGTAATCGAACATTCAATAACCAAAAGCAAGGTGTCATTTTAAAGCTTTAAACATAATCTTTCAGATGAGACCAAAAAACAATTTTCATGTCGGTACCCTTAAGGTACCTTTCGATATGATGGGCCACATGTATTGGTATTGTAGCTTTTGAATGATGAGAAACAATGGTTGCTATGGTAATTTGCCTGGTACCACAATCATTTTGTTTAAACTAAAAGTAGGTTATATGGTACTTCATGGTTCAATCAATATACATTTGCATGACATGCATACCCTATGAAGGAGTCTAATCTTACAGGGGACCAATGGCTTAAAGGGGCAATTCATGATCCACTTTTCACCCTCAAGGTCACCTCTATCAAATTTGAGTTTTTTGGCTTATAAGAATCCTCAAGTGGTATATGTTACGATCCCCAAACCATTTCTTCATACGTGCTTGCATTTTTGAGAAAAGTGAGAAAATGTGTCATTTTCTAATTATTGTCGGGGCCCCGACAATAATTACAACACAGTAGTCTATGGGGATTTTCAAAATGCTGAAAATGCTTGTAACTTGGAAACGAACGGTCAGTATCAAGTGAAATTTTCAGTACATTCTTATGTTGTACTCTTCTTTTTATTTAGCTAGAAAAGAGGCCACATCAAAATCATGAATTGCACCTTTAACATGAGTAAAGTTTCTTGCCCACGGAAACAAGGAGACGAAAACAGCTGTGCCTAGGGCTTGATTAGTTGCTAATTGTTTTTCTTTGAACTGATTTGGATATGCTCTTGAATTGATCTACACACAAAATGAAATATGCAAATTTTTTTAGTCATTAGAGGCAGATATATTATAGGAGATTGGTCCAATGCTGTAACTTTTTTCAAACATTTAAGACTTTTTGTATTTATTCTCATATTCCATGTAAAATTTATGACTAAAACATGGTTTTTCATTATTATTGGACAATGCTCCTATAAAAATTCGTTTGTCAGTGGTCCTCTCAATGCGCCACAAAATTGTAGGAGAAGTGCCAAACTTGCCTCTTCTCAAAAATGTTATTTTTCATGACTTTATATGAAGTGGCAATATAAACATTATGACATAACGATGTATAAGCCGCTCTTAACCTAGATAGCTCATGCTGCAATAAGTGTCTTCTAATAAGAACCCTAGAGGGGCAGGGGCAGTCTGATATAAGCCAAACATATTCCTATTGATTTACAGTTGTGGTGCATTTTGGCAAAAAGGCACGTCATCTGTGTAATATCTTAGCTAACCATACTCAAGACTTTTTTATTGTTAATTAACATTTGCTTGTTAATGAAATTACAAAATATGCGATAATGAAAAGAGTAACTCAAAAGTCTATTTACATGATCGCATTTATTATATATTTATATTAACTACCAATTAATTATATCATAACATGTGATCAAACTTCACATAATTCCGTTCATAAATACAAAATTATGAAGAAAATTGTTCATTTTGATCTTATTTAAGATTCTTCTTTCATCTATGATTTTTTGAGATAAGATTACACACTTGATCAAACTTGCTTTTTCAATAATTAAAAAAGCTCTTTCAAACAAATACATATACTTACTTATCTATAGGTGGTAACAGATTGTGTGCATTAAGCTTACACTTTATTGTCATCACTGCTAATAATGTAGACACTATGACAGGTTATGATCATTTATGAGAGAGAGATGTGGATAATTCCTTGCTCAGATTGGATCAGATATGATCAGATTTGTATCAGATATAATCAGGTTTGAATTTTACAACTATTGCAATTGAATCCACTTAAAACTCTTTGTGTTCATGGGAAGAAATAAATATTGAGGATTTCCTATTTTTTAGTTCACAAATAACACATGCTAAATCCATAGTTACAGGGGCTACTCAAATTTGGTTTTGGTAAGGATGTGCCTCTGGGAAATTTAGAGAGCCACCCATCCAAATACCAATTTTTAAGAAACATTGACCCATCCATACCAAATCTTCTAAATGTTGAGCCAAATTTAATCAAAAATCTAATTTTTCTGTCCAAATTTGCTCTATTTTGGCAAAATTTTCTAACATCTTGAGATGAAATGTCCAAATTTGTGGCATTTGGCGCAAATTTTTGAAAATTTTGAAAAGAAAACTAATTTTGCGAAGAAAAAGGACCGATTGGAATACCAGAAAGGCTGATTTTGCTACCCGAAATTGCAGTACATCCCCATAACCCCTTTTGTACTAAGAAGCCCCCCCCCCCCTAATTTCAACAGTTTAACTTGACATAATAAATGTTTTTATGATACAAGCAGAATGAAAACCACTTATTTCAAGCTGTCCGATCCTTTTAGTGTTTTAAGAGGTAAAGCACCAACTAAGACAATACATAAATATATGCCAACGCATGGATGCATTGTTGTTGATTCGCAATGAACAACTCTGTGGCATGTTTGAATACCTAAATGTTACATTTGACCAAATTTTTAAGTAAGGAAAAACAGCAATATTTTCTGAAAATCATAAACTGCTAATTCAACAATCTACTTGTGCTTTCAGCCAGCAAATACACCAATAGCAACTTACAAAATCTTAAACTGATGTGAAGTATTGCTGCACTAACCAGCTGAGTACAAGCTATATTCCAAATTGTATTCTTAAAGAAATAAGATTGGAAAACAACATTGAATACCCTTTTAGCTAACTGCTAAGACAAAAGTGGAATTAACATTCATCAAAATCATAAAGCATATATTTCTTTAAAACTCAAGCTGTGTGCAGAAATCTAATCAGCTATAGTTAAACTCAGACTTGATTTCAAATAAAAAAAGGCTTGTGTTGCTTAGAATTTATCACTCATTTTTTAAAAACAGGACATGCAGTGACCCTTTTTAACCAGCCAGCCAGAATATTCAAGCTATATTCTATTCATCTTTTAAAGAAATGAGACAGGGAAAAAATAATACACACATTTTAGCTAACTTATAGAAAAAATGGAATATACATTCTTCAAATCATGAAGTACATATTTCTTCAAACTCAAGGTGTGAATGCAGAAATGTGATGTTGACAGAAATGTGCTGTAAACATAGCATGACACAAATTCCACTGAAAAATTGAAAAAGAATGTGTGTCGCATTGAATTCATCACATTTAAACAGGACATGCAGTGACCCTTTTTCCCTCGGCTCACGATGAAAGTATTTGCACAGTGCAATTTCACCAAAGGGGACTGTCACATTGTGTTACTTAACGATCAAATTAATAGGCATGGAAACACACACAGCTATGGTGTCCTAACCTAAGGGGACCGTTTTGTTTCCGTTCACATTTAGGATACTATGTTAAATAAATAGCTAGAGAGTCTTCGTTAAATGCTGCAAATATATACTGTGGAACTGTAAATATAGGAAAATCAAAATTCAGTAAAGAATTCAACATGAAACAATTATACTTGATTTATCAGATATATGCCCCTTACCGTTTTTCAAGGGGTAATTTAATTTTATGAGGCACAAAGACTTGTAAGTCAAGAATAATCTATCCACTGCATTTAGTGCAGGCATAACATCACAAATTAGCTTTGGACTGACTTCTATACAAAATGGCTTCCTACAAACACCTGAAAACTCCAGAATAAAGCAACTGGTTGCTTCAACAATACATGTTTTTAATTATTTTCTCTCTGAACAAAAATAACAAACGGCAAATTTTTCAATTTTAGAAACACAGATAGCAAACGCCAGTTTATTTAGTGTAGTGGGTCCTACAGGAGACTTGTATTTCATAATTTTGTTGTTTCTTGTTCAAATTGATATACATAAATTATCAACATTCTAAAGGTAAATTCATGATCTAATTAGAAACAAAAGTTATTTGTTAAGTATTTATCTTGTTCTTTAAATATGGCACCCATTTCAGCTATTGCACTTTCATTTTATATCAGTACCCATCACAACAGCGCTTACAGAATCTGTCCTTAAAAGTGTGCTTTTAACAGACATATCTGTATTCCCAGTTTGTATTCGATCTACACCTGTTCTGAACTGAAATGACACCGCGCATACATCTTGTCCTTCACAGTCATTCCCCAATGCTCTTTTGAGAAATCTGTAGTGAAAAGCCATATTCAAATATCACTTGAAAAAGTTCTGAGAAACATTACGAAGTCATTCCTCCCTCGTTATACAAAACCTGCGACAGTGACAGACGTGATGTTGCATCAAAGCAGAATGGTTACAGATATTCTAGTCAGTCGACACATAAAAAAAACCACTATTTAGTATGCATGTGAAATAGATTTCATTATGTGATGTAAATGAAAAATGACAATGAAAATTCTCTGTATAGAAAGAGCATTTTGTGATTTTATTAAGTTTTGACATTTGATGTGTTGTTTGCTGCATATCTTTTAAGAAGGTGTCGACTTTCAAGAAATTTGATCACATTTGGCATTTGTATCAAGTTTCACATTTGATTTTCTTTGCTGCATTCTTTCAAGGATGTGTTCAGTTCCAAGAAAGATGTGATGACTTTGCATAAAAGGTCTAATCATACATGTACAGTAATAACTCGAAACAACTTTAAAAACAGTTGTAAATGATGAACAACTAATAAGTATTAAATCATTTATGCAATACTTTAAAGCTCAACTGCTATAGTAAACAGCCATAAATTGACAATTAAACGTATGAAATTTTACTTGCCCAGTTTTGTCCGACATATAAGATTTCATGTTGACATGTTGAGATATGCTTTATGTCAACAGAAGCCTTAATGTGCAGCCATCCAGTGTTGTAAAAAATCAGATCAGGAAAACCGTTCTCAAACTAAGATCCCACATGAGTCAAAGACATGAATCTGGATGAACTGTCAGAAGCTGTGTAGTTACTTCCTTTGTATTTTGGGAAATCTGTTCCAGAGATTGCATGGATCAAGTTACATAAACTAAATATATGGACCTAGAGGCCGCCTTGTACATGCATTAGTGCACTTTTAAATCCCTTATTATTATTATTATTATTATAATTATATATCATTGCATATTGCCATCAGCAACCTCTCATTTCATACCCAAAATGATGATAGATCACATCATTAAAAGTGATTTTAACACTGAAATATTTATCCAAAAGTGTGTTTGGGGTGTGTGTGTAGTATTTTGACAGTTTTTCTATTTCAGTTTTGCCTCTTTTCCTGATATTTTCCTAATTCTCTTACTTTATCAACTTAATCACTTCTCATTGAACACTTCTTACCACATGGTCTACATCATATCTTTAAAAATCAGAACAAATCAAACCTACATGTATACAGTGTGCTTTTAACAGACATATCTGTATTCCCAGTTGTATTCTACACCTGTTCTAAACTGAAATGACACCGCGCATACAACTTGTCCTTCACAGTCATTTCCCAATGCTCTTTTGAGAACTCCGGTGTGAAAAGCCATATTCAAATATCACTTAAAAAGTAGTTCTGAGAAACATCACGAAGTCATTCCTCCCTCGTTATACAAAACCTGCGACAGTGACAGACGTGATGTTGCATCAAAGCAGAATGGTTACAGACATTCTTGTCAGTCGACACATAAAAAACACACTGTTTAGTATGCATGTGAAATAGATTTCATGGACTACGTGATGTAAATGAAAAATGACAATGAAAATTCTCTGTATAGAAAGAGCATTTTGTGATTTTATTAAGTTTTGACATTTGATGTGTTGTTTGCTGCATATCTTTTAAGAAGGTGTCGACTTTCAAGAAATTTGATCACATTTGGCATTTGTATCAAGTTTCACATTTGATTTTCTTTGCTGCATTCTTTCAAGGATGTGTTCAGTTCCAAGAAAGATGTGATGACTTTGCATAAAAGGTCTAATCATACATGTACAGTTATAACTCGAAACAACTTTAAAAACAGTTGTAAATGATGAACAACTAATAAGTATTAAATCATTTATGCAATACTTTAAAGCTCAACTGCTATAGTAAACAGCCATAAATTGACAATTAAACGTATGAAATTTTACTTGCCCAGTTTTGTCGACAAATAAGATTTCATGTTGACATGTTGAGATATGCTTTATGTCGACAGAAGCCTTAATGTGCAGCCATCCAGTGTTGTAAAAAATAAGATCAGGAAAACCGTTCTCAAACTAAGATCCCACATGAGTCAATGACATGAATCTGGATGAACTGTCAGAAGCCGTGTAGTTACTTCCTTTGTATTTTGGGAAATCTGTTCCAGAGATTGCATGGATCAAATTACATAAACTAAATATATGGACCTAGAGGCCGCCTTGTGCATGCATTAGTGCACTTTTAAATCCCTTATAATTATTATTATTATAATTATATATCATTGCATATTGCCATCAGCAACCTCTCATTTCATAACCAAAATGATGATAGATCACATCATTAAAAGTGATTTTAACACTGAAATATTTATCAAAAAGTGTGTTTGGGGTGTGTGTGTGTAGTATTTTGACAGTTTTTTTATTTCAGTTTTGCCTCTTTTTCTGATATTTTCCGAATTCTCTTACTTGATCAACTTAATCACTTCTCATTGAACACTTCTTACCACATGGTCTACATCATATCTTTAAAAATCAGAACAAATCAAACCTACATGTATACAGTGTGCTTTTAACAGACATATTTGTATTCCCAGTTGTACTCTACACCTGTTCTGAACTGAAATGACACCGCGCATACAACTTGTCCTTCACAGTCATTTCCCAATGCTCTTTTGAGAACTACGGAGTGAAAAGCCGTATTCAAATATCACTTGAAAAAGTAGTTCTGAGAAAAATCACAAAGTCATTCCTCCCTCGTTTTATAAAACCTGCGACAGTGAAAAGCGTGATGTTGCATCAAAGTATAATTGTGTAGAGAAGTTCCAGTCAGTAGACACATAAAAACACACTGTTTAGTATGCATGTGAAATAGATTTATCTTTGAATTGACTATGTGATGCAAATGAAAAATGACAATGAAAATTTTCCATACTAAAAGAGCATTTGTGTTTTTATTATGTTTGACAGATTTTCTATGCATAAAAAAAAATAAAACAAGCCACAAGAGTGTGGAGTCTTTGTTTGCTTGGCTTTATTATGGTAATTCCAGAATAATTTTAAACATTCTATTTATTAGATAGCTAATTTGATTTTTTTTAACCAGGAAGTACTTATGGACCTCGTAAGGGAACACGAGGGAACGCAAAAGCTCCCTTGCAGAAGGCCATCTACAGGGTGTCCAAAAATTAACTCCCCATTTTTAAATGCTTATAACTTTAAAACCAGGATTTGCATGGCAAATATAGACATATGTATCAATAGAGGAAACTTGTAGAATTGTTTTGATACCAAACATTATGCAATCAGTAAATGTCTAAGATAGCAAGAAGGTCTGAAATTTCAAAGTGGTTGAGTCAATATACCATACAGTGTTAATACTCCTCTGCCACTTCACTATGACGACATGAGGCCTCATACAGCTAAACGGTTTAGAATGGCATGAAATAAATTAACTTTTTCATGAACAATTATATTGCTCAAGACAAAGAAACCCTGGCCCTTTCACTCCCATGATTTAAGTCCGTTCGATTACTTTTTTGGGTTATCTGAAGGACAGTCAGGACAGTACATCCCAACACCATGGACTATTCCTGACCTGAAACAGAACATCATCAGTGAAAACAGGAAGATCAAGAAGAACGCATGCACAAATGTCCAGAGCTTGGTCGTTAGAGTAATAGATTTTTTGAAATCTGCAAGGAGGCCATCTAGAACATATTATGAAATACTATGCAGCTTAATCTGGGTAAGAAGGAGTTAATTTGATATGTCCCTGTGAATGTAACTTTGAATGTGTAATAAGGAGTAATGCTTGTTGTGTACCATTTAAAGATGAGCATAATGCGAGACTTACGCATTGACAAATTACAAACATTTTAATGAGCATTATGTAATTATTAAAACAAAACCACAATCAAAAATCTTTGTATTAACATTGTAAAAGCTGTTTCGCTGAATTAGTCATTAAAATGATCATGAATGATTCTCCTGTCTTCAAAGATTGCCACCTCCTCTACATGTGACGCGCACATTTGTTTCTCTTCTCAGTATGAAAGTAGGCTTTTTACGTTTGACGTAATTTACGTTGAAAATGATTTTCAAAAGTGGCAATTCTATCATGTTTGGTACCAAATTAATTCTACAAGTTTTCTCTATCAATACATATGTCTATAGTTGCCATGCGAATCCTGGTTTTAAAGTTATAAGCATTTAAAAATGGGGAGTTATTTTTTGGACACCCTGTAGATAGACTAAAAATATAAGTATATACATGTAGCTAGTGATTGCTAAATTACTACAAAATTTGTTCTTCAAAGCAAAACAGCATTCTAAAATATATCATTGCATGTTATAGAACCATCCCTTAAAATAACATCTTCAAAGCTCCTTTAACTGATACCTCCAAAGAACATTACATAAGATCAAGAAAAACCTACTTATCATAACACTACACATGCCCCTATCACCAGTATCTTATTTCACTAAACCAACTTATACTACACTATAAGCGATTCATCAGATTTTAGTTCATCTTCCCATAAGCTATCAGTTTATGTGTTTATTGGATCTTTCCTCCTTATCGTGTACTCTTGTTACAAACAGTTCATCTAGAATTGCCTACAATCCCTCTTAACCCAATTTTTCTATCAAACGATGAATCTCATTTCAATTTATATCAGGCCAGTAAAAAAGGGATATATATTGTTTCACCTCAACATGGGTTTTTAAAAGGCATGTAGATACAATACAAACAAACATTATACAACTGCATCTAAACCAAGTCACATTTTTCATATAGACCTGTTTACACCGTTACAATGATCATGGTCACACGTTTTGAACTCGCCTCCTAAAAGGGGTGGTGCTGTTACGTTTTTTGGTTTCATGCTGTTGTTTTGATTTTATTTTTCTAAAACAACACAAGCTATCCCAACAAATTTAGCGTCATTTTAAAGCTGTATTAATATGTTATATGCCTGCAAAGTTTCATTGGTCTAGCTTATAGTGAGGTACAGATACAGCTATTTAAAGTTGGAAGCCAAAGGGTGGTGAAGGAAGCGGCGTCACATGAAGCGGCGTCACATGAAGCGGCGTCGCCTATAGAAACTCTATGGGAATTTGTTAATTTTAGTAAAATTTTTGCAGAAATGTTAATTTTTTCGTCAAATCTGGGTGTATTGCTATAAATTTGGTACTACATGAAAGCTAACACTATCCACTTAACATTTTATGATTAAACAGTGTGTGTGTTCTATATAATGGAACTTATGGCCCATTTTGTATCTGAGTAATGCACGTTTTCCTATATCTCACAATGTAAGATATAGGAAAACGCATACAAAACATTGCTGAAGAACAGCAAACACAATTTTTGCTGTAACTTTTTAATTACTAACCCTATCAAGGTCAATGTATACATATTCTGAAAGGAAATTTGATGAGGAATTCAAAAATGCAGTCTATATTTGTGTAGAGGGTAGAGCTAATTTTTTTTAATTCAAAAATGGTTTTAATTGGAAATAACAGGATTTGTTTTTTGGAACACCCTAAACCTTAAAAATGTTATACATTAATGTAATACTTTACCCACACTCTGTTAGCATATCTGTTCTTGCACCAAATTATGTGAGTAATAAGAAGATTTCTAATAACACCTGAAAAATTTTCATTGCAGAAGTTATAGTTCATTTTGATCAAAAAATTAATGTTTCACCCTGTATATTTTCAAGGTTACCCTATATAACGAGATGTAATGTACATATTTAGATTCCTTACAGCTTTATCTTTCCAAATATATATACTTTTGTTACATTTCAATGAAGTTTAAGTGAAATATCTAAGTTTGAACATCAATTGGTCACATACATTGAATAATAAGGCATGTAACGCAAAAGGGGGCGAGTTCATGACACATGACCTGATAATAACCACAGTCAGCCAGATCAGTTCGGGAAAGGTTGTAATTCATTTACGCATTAAAGGAATTCATTTACCATAAAGGAATTGCTTCACTGTACAATAAATTAATTTATCTACTCTTAGCTTTTAACAAACTTTTGGAGCACATATACTTTTATTTTT
>JXSR01S007154.1:4762-18895 GCA_000969725.1 Ophiothrix spiculata | reverse complement strand
ATTGGTACTTACTCGTTATGAACTGTCGTTTGACGAGGCATGCTCATTTGGACAGTACTGTTTTCATGCCATAATATTCAAATAAGGATATCTTCGCAATGCCTTTATCAATTTGCACCATTCTTTCACCCGTTGAAAGCTTTATTCACGATCTATCTAGAAATTAATATTATTTGTTCGAAATTACACTTTGTTCTTACAATATGGCTTCCATCTAATTATTGCAGTTTTTTTGACTCGCGTGGTATGTACACACACATCAAGCCTGACACACAGAAGGTGAAAAAATATTAGTTAATTATGATTCCAAAATGGATCTACAAACACAACTAATTTTGCATTACATAGTGCTGAAAACAATCATTTTAAAATGTGAAAATTGGTGTGAAGAAAATACAGTTTTTAGGAGTTTTCAAAAAATAGGGCATATTCTTTTGTACATGAAATAGAAAAAACGCCTTTTGGGGGGATTTTCAAATTTAGGGTCGGTCAGTGGAATCAAACCCAATTTTTTTTTGAAGGGGGGGGGGGCAAAGCTGCCTTAAACACTTTAGACTGTGTTTAAGGCAGCAATTTCAAAGACATAAATGTTGAGGTCAATCAATCATTATTTTGGACCATTTTGTGACTGCTTTGTAATATTCTGATAAGAAAAATTCATTGAAGTCATACAACAGTTATTTCATTTAGATTTTGAAAACAATGATAAGTTATTAGTTATGTGTAAATAGTATTGATGTGTTAGTGAAAAGGGTAGCTTTTTTAAAACCTCCCTGTATTTTGAATGAAATAATGATTCTTTTAAATTAGGAATTAATAGGATTGAATTAGGCTTTAAATTCGAAATAACCCTGTATGGGGTTTGATCTGGAAAGGATTGCTTGATGATGATAGCATCTGAAAGCATATGAGAGAAGTAAGAATCTGAAAAAACAAAACTGTATAGTTTTTTCCAGGCAAAGGAATATTCAGAATTATATCATTCATAAATATATTATTGTGCATTGATTGGTTAAAAGCTGGTCACATGATGATAAATAGTACCACTATTTCGAGAGAAAACAAAACAATTCTATATTTGAGGGAGCGAGTTTTTGAGTGATTTAGGCTACTATTTCATTTTTAGCCTCATCCCCACGGGCAGCGTTACTCAGCGCAATATTTATAGATGCAAATGTTTGGTACTTTGACTCGGGGTCGCGATTGTTTTCAGAAAGTGTTTTCAAGTGTAAGGTATGGCATTTAACCAATCAATTAACAAAAAATATATTTAATAAATGATACAAAACAAATATTTAATGATCTTATTCGGGATCTAAAGTGGAATCCATTGGTCCCCTTGGTGAACTGGAGGACGTGAGGTACTATTTTGCCTCGACCTTCGGTCTCGGGAAAATAGTACCTCACGCCCTCCAGTTCACCTCGGGGACCAATAGATTCCACAAGATCCCTCATTATCATTAAATATTTGTATACTAGCCTGGGTGTAGATACATCTTTCAGATGGCAGACAAACAGACAAGATTCCCAATCAATCATAGTGAAATCTTTCCAAGATCTGTCAACACTAACAAACTGATTTAGCGCAAATAATACTGACATAACGAGATGCTACACACATCCAGGGAATCTCAATCTTGGGGAAAATCCTCATATTGGTGTATCTTGCACTTGTCTGAGTTTGAGTAGATACATCTTTCAGATGGCAGACAGTCAGGCAGATTCCCAATCAATCAGTGAAATTTATCCAAGATCTGTCAACACTAACAAACTGATTTAGCAAAAATACTGACATGCTACACATCTAGGGAATCTCAATCTTGGGGAAGATCCTCGTATTGGTGTATCTAGCTCATGCCTGAGTACATGTAGATACATCTTTCAGATGGCAGACAGCCATGAGACATATTCCCAATCAATCATATTGAAATCTATCCAATATTACCCAGTGAATCTCAATCTTGGAGATGATACTCACATCTAGCACTTGTCTAAGTTGATGTAGATACATCTTTCAGATGGCAGACAGACAGACAAGATTCTCAATCAATAAATCATAATGAAATCTATCCAAGATCTGTCAACGGACTTAGCACAAAACAATACCGACATGATGAGATGTTATAAGCACATCCAAGGAATCTTGATATGCGCAGCCAAGCTAGTTCTGGACATTTTGTATTGTACATTTTAATTGGGTTTTTTCTTTTTCTTCCTGCCATGATGGTTTCTTCAAGCTGTGTGGTTTAATTATTTTAATGTATTATAATTTGTCTTATCCTATTATGAAATTCATCACCTGAAAGGGTCCAAACCTGCATCACCAGGGCCCCATTTCATGAAATGCTAATTATGACTACAGTTGGCCATTTTCTCGTCTTGCGCCAATGAGGTCCCGGGTTCGATTTCTGCGCCCGGCCTTTATGTGCATTTGGTTTTCAGTCCATGCTCGCTTCCACAGGTTTTTCTCTGGGTACTCTGGTCTTCCTCCTGCATTCAAAACTGAATTTAAAAACATCTTGGAGCCCTGTTGAAGATAAGTTGTTGGGTTTCCTTGGTGAAAACCTAAACAAAGTGGTTTTCTCTTAAAGTATCATATATTTGAAGGTGGACCTGGAGGAGCTACAATCTTGTTTATTTTTGCCATTTATATAACTGTAAGTGACTCTTAGAATTAACTTAATCATTTAAAAAAATACAGTATTCAGAAATCAATTAAATCTCTACAAGCTTCAGCAAAATTATTTTCAAGGTTTGTCTGAGCTGAATAATACTACGCGCAAGTATGTTGAGTTACTTTTACTGCATAACCCACTGGTAAGAGTTTGACTATCATCATTTCTTTTAGATTTCCAAAAAATTGAGAGAAAATTTGTCAACTGGGGAAAAAGTGGACAAAAATACATGAAAAAAAAAAAGAATCCTTGCATTTTCAATAGCCCGTTTTCTCTTTTAAAAGTGTTTGTTCTCTTTTGCCAAATGTTGTGAGAAAAATGTTGGGAGAAGGGATTGCAATCTATGTTATTAGCTATAGTTTATCTCAGAGTTGTTTTTCTTCGTTCGCGGGGTTTTTCTGTCCGACGCTTGTTGTTAAGGCCTTCTGCGTACCGATGCACTTATTTACGCACGTATTTGCAGAGCGTGATTTGTTGATTTCAATTGTTTACGCTTACGCTGTTTGCGCGCGCGTTAAGAGTGGCGTACATGACCCGATTTGAAAGGAAAAACAACTTTGAGAGATAGTATAGCTATATTTTATCTGTAGTAAATACAAGCAAGATGTGTAATACAACCATGTACTTCACTCAACAAGGCAAAAGGACTGATCATCAGTGACTACATTTTCAATGCATCACTATTTTCATCATGTCCTATCTAGCATTACCAGTGTCACCATGGTCAAATACCTCATCTGGCACCATCTATCAACACTATCTCAACAATTCTGTCAATGGCAGATAGCATTTAGTTCAAAGATTTGACTGATGCTCAAGCTCAATTCATAATACATTTGTGTAACATCACAAATACCAATCCAAACAAAATTGATGTAAGAAATGTATTCAGTAGCACCCGCGTACCCAGGATTGCATACCCCGGGTGTGCAATAAATACTAGTCCAAAACGGAGACGGGTCCAGGGGCCGCTAGGGGCACCTGCCTATATCGGACGGGCCGCCAAACGTATTATTAGCAGTAATTAGGACTACTGAACCCTTTTTTCGTTTATTTCCAATTGTCTTTATTTTTTTTTTCTTTATTCCATTTTTATTGGTCGTAGACCCTGGTGTTCACGGGCCCCTTGTCTTTATTTGTTTTCATCTAATATAATAAACAATGATAATTTATAACAATATGCTTTTAAATTATATAACATAGTTCAGTCTATATTGAGATGTGGATGCCGTCAATAACGCAAAGCGTGTGGCAGATTGCACCCATAATGGGTTACAAGATAGAAAAATATATAACAAAATACATTCAACAATAAACATTTATGACGATATTTTATATGTCTATATAAAAATAGATCAAACTACACACTAATATAGGCCTATAAGATATAAAAATAAATATATGAAATTTTAATTCAAAAACTAGATAACCCCATGCTAATGTGAAGACATCACACATTATAGTCCCCAACTTACATTGGATGGGGTTATTAAGGTTTTGAACTTCTTGTGGCATCTAAATTTTGATAACTTCATTCTGGGACACACTGTACATTGCTACATCAACAATGTACTATACATTGAAAGCTGTACTTTTTTTCTTTATCTCATTGGGATGAGGACTAATACACCAATTTAAAGGTATTAGACACAATTCCACATGATCATAAAAATTCATAAAAACTTATTTGAATCAAGGAAAAGCACAGTAGAATTGAAACAAATAGACAAAACTTTATTATGTTCTTTAAAAAAATTATTTTCCACTCAATTCATTCCTTTATAGCAAACTGTTGAAAGGGTTTCTATTTTCCTAAATTTTCAATTTCAGAACGTGTGCTTGTCATTTTAAAATGGCTTTATATTATAGTTTAGAAATGTTTAATTCTTACAAAAGCATGATATCTTTACCAAAAATGGTTTGGTAAATGCAAAATAGTTTTGATTTTGAGAATGTAACAATTTATTTCTAGAAACACTATCACTTAATTTTTACATCGCCAGCGATCTACAAACTACAAAGCATAAGTAATGGATATAAGTTAGCAGTTGGATGGGCTTTCTAAAAATGCAATAAAATCAGTAAGTGTCATGGAAAGTTGAAGTTCACATTGATGATCGTGGCTAATGCCTTTACCCAAAAGCTTACACCATTGATAATATGTTTAACTGTTACTACAGTTTGGCCAATCTTGTCAAAAATAGGACTAACTTCAACCAAAAATCAACAATGTTATTGGAAATGTTTCATATTCTTGGGGCTTGCAAGCAAAGTTCATGGTCTATATACCATCACCAACAAATAAGTATTATTTATCACATTTTCTACACAAAATGTAATTTCTTAAAGGGTACAAATGTTAGTGAGGCTCCTAGCGCCTTTAAGACAAAAAATACTTTTCAATGTCAGTGTTATATGGATAAAAAAGTCAATCCTGGACTAATGCTAGACCCAAACTTGGTGAAATTTGATCACATTTTGGGTAGAAAATGTAATAAATAATACTTATGGCCATGCGTTTGAAATAAGTATGGTCTCAAAATTCTCTAATTTGGCCATGTAACATTTAGGGTGGCGACCTCAAAACGCATGGCCTTGTATAAAAAAATTCATTCATCCATTATTGAATGTTAGAAGTGCTTTACTAGTGCTGATGTACATGCTACATACTAGACTATTCCTACCATTATACTATAGTAAATTTTTTTATTCCAGTCACCAAGCGCATATACGCCGGGACAGTTGTGACGTCATAATTTATGCACAACACCCAACACGTGCGTTTTGGACCCAAACAAACGGTGTGGCCATTTTTGCCACACGTTAAGTCTATGGGGAAAAAAGTCTGACTCCGATTTTATATTATAACTTTCGTCTAAATCAAAAATAAGGGAAAACATGCCGGGCTATTATGCTGAAGGTTGTGATTACAAGCCAGGACGGGACCCCTGCCGTTATTTTTGTCTTCCAACCGAGAAAAATCAGTATGAATTGTATGTTTACATGTGCCTATTGTGTTATACGTATGATTAGTGGACACAATCATTTTGTTTGGGTCCAAAACGCACGTGTTGGGTGATGTGCATAAATTATGACGTCACAACTGTCCCGGCATATTGGTGATGGTAAGATTATATCTGGAGGGGATGGGCTCAGAACAAAACTAAAAAGCATATAATGCTCAACTATGTTCAACATAATACGATGATCTAACCCTCATTAAATGAGCATTTTCTATAGAATACGCAAGGTTATCAATCAGGTTCGATGGAAATTATTGTCAAAAGTTTTGATGTCATGCTATCGATTAGAGTTGATTCGATTTGTTTGATTTAATGGCCTCATAGTTAGACAGTTAGATCATTAGGCCACATTAATGCTGTCATTTGTTACGAATTACAAAAACTACAATGTCAACAAGTTTTTTAGTTCATGTTAAATGGTATATTTTCAACGTTAGTAGGCCTAAATAATGTTTCAGGTGCCTGCTTTCTACAGATTTAAGTCAATTTGGCCTAATTATTGGCCAATATATGCCAGCTTTGGTTTAATATCCATTATTTTTTGTAAGAAAGCGGACTTTATTTTATTATGGCCATATATCTGTTATGTTATATCAAAATCTCTATTGAATTGACTAGATAAAGCATACAACCTCTCAGAATGAATGGAAATCGTCGACACGCCCCCTAAATTTATAATTTGGTGTCACTATTAAAAAAATTCACTATAGTACTGTTTTAAGTGTTTATGAAAGGAACACATGTTATAAAGTTAATAAATGCCAAATCAGATGATATCTACTGCTTATAGAATCTATAAGTAATGAGATATGTGGTAAGTAAGAAATGGAAAATTTATCCAGGCTATTTTACAAGATTTGTATAAATATTGCTTCAAAAGAAACACTTCCAGTAAGTGAAATATATCCAAAATGATATGATTTAACATTTACAATCCCATTAAAAATCTTAAAGGAGTTTGTATTTTATGACAGAGTGCTATCTACTGCTGATAATGTTTTTAATGGACATGAAGTAGCTGGTAATGCAGCACACTTGTATGGCTGTGATGTTTACTATTACATGTAGATTTGAAATGTAGCAAGACTATCAATACTGCAAACACTACATGGTTTATGAAAAATAGAAATAATTGAACTAACTTCCAAAGTTGATTAGCAGATAATTTACACTTGGTATATATAATAACATCCAACTGGCATGCATTGTGAAAATTTTAATTAAAACCTTTAGAGCAATCTCATCAAAATAAAGTTAAAACCATTTAGTATTTCCGCATAATAGTCATGCCTGAAAAGATGGTTTGTGAAATCTTCAAAATGCATCACTATATGAAGTATTATAGTCAGGCTGTTTTTAAGATTATAACATTTGTCCTGCTATAATTTTTTTTCAAATTGTGTATCTAACACCAATGAGGCACTAAATGAGATACATTGAGTGATAGATCTACATGTACTGATTGTTACTGCAGATGTGAATTAATGTAGCCAAGATGTTTAGAAAAAAAACTTTAGATGTATTATTGTACAAAGTGAAGATATTGGGTGTATCCCATCATGCATTGCTTCCTGGGATTGTCTGTATTAAAAATTATGTCAGTATTAGTAAAAGACTGACTTCCTGATTGACTTCCTGTGCAAAATTTCCCATAGGAAGCAATGCATGATGGGATTCACACAAAATCTTCTCTTGTGCACCTGCCTCGTCCTATACCTACTGGCAGGTGCACTATTTCAGTATTTAAAGTATGATTCTAACATATGTAATCCTGATTCCATTAAAAACACCATGTTAAAGGGCTAAATGTTTTGATAGATTGCTTTATATACAGTAGCTGCTGATTTTTCTAATTAATATTAAAAAATGTTAACTGCTACACACCCAAAAATGTAGGCCTACTTCAAATGAAGCTAGACCGATACTATATTACACTTCTTTTGGGATTTAGGCCCCATATTGACCAATTTTGCAGTAAAATAATCCTGGAGAAACCCTAAATGGAACAATCCTATCGGTATTTTTATGGCAAGTCCTACATACTACAAACCCATATCTGAGCTAAACTGTTCACATGATTTGAATAAAAAAAAATTGATTTTTAATAATCTGTTTTTTTGTGGGGGGGGGGGGAGTTTTATGAAATCTTGAAATTTGGTGATAAGCAATAAGATGTTATCTACTGCTGATTACATTCTTTACAAATGAAATAAATATAGCCAGACTGAATAAAGTGCTATATATTAGAGTGTGCTAAATGTAATTTTAAAAATGAGCTACTTTTTAATCTTAATTAAAGTAGATAGATATTACCAGACACACTAAATGTCATTTTAATCAACTGAATTAAGTTGCATTAAAAAAGACTGTATTATGGACAACGTACAAAATTCATATTATTAATATTATGAATTCATTCCTAATGCATTTGTTTAAATGTCTAAATTGACAGGGTTTTTGTTCAATTCAAGTTTGGCATCAATAAATAGATGAATTTTCTGCATGCATGAACAGAACATAGTGTATTTGATTGATTGAGTTACTTTTTTTTTTTTTTAGCTTTCTTGCTCACCTGTAATCTAAATTTTGAAAGATACTAGCAAGATAAAATTGTAAACCGTGTTAATAATATCTCTTTAAAGTCAAAATAATTTTGATGTTGCTGCTTTTGCATTAAGGGTCAAATGTTAGTTTATTGAAATGCAAATCTGTAGCTGGCATAAGAAAAAGAAAGTCATCTTGATAACAGGGTTTTGTTTTTTTGTTGAAAAGGGTATTAAATGAAGTATCATATATATGATGGCTCACCCCAAAGGGGGGACTTTGCAGATGATATCGATTATGATTTTATCATTTCATCTGTTATAAAATTTTCTAAGCTTTAAAATGACACTTTGCTTGTTGAAATTGATCAAGGCAATCAAATTTTACAACAGAAAATCTGCTGGAAATTCTTATCATTTTCTTTATTTTTTGCTGCCTATTTTCATCAGTTTCTCAAAAAGTGTTCTGTCGCAAATTCCCTCTTTTCGGGGTGAGTCATCACATATGTTATGTAGAATGATCATAACAGAGGTTTATTGCTACACAGCTATTTATTGCTACACAGCTATTTTAATGGTAACATCTGTAGTAGACTGACTCCGCCAAATAGCTGAGGGTGCCATACTTCCGGTTCCGGTCTGGCTATTTGGCGACTGACAAAATAACATGCAATTTTTTTGGAGCACAATGTTACTCATTTTGGTAACATAGCCTCTTAAACATGTTCGCATTTATCACTCGCTGGCGTAACGTAAATGAGTTATTAATAACCCAAACGCGCCTTGGAAAGAAACTGAACTTGGATATTCATAAATTCTTTGAGAAAAGTTTGTTTACCTCATTTGCATATAATTATTATTGTATATTATTCACGGTTAATTTCATTGTTGAGCGAGCATGTTTACGGCTTGTTTATTGTTTATATTATGTCAATCATACCCGTCTCCAAATTTGGAAGTTACTCATTAATATTCATATATGTTTTATTCATTATTGCAATCGTCATTCTAACTATTATATATTAATGAGCTAAAGTGCTCCATTTTTAAGACCATAATTTTTACAGTTGTCACTGGCCAGCACAGGGCACAACGCAGTGATCAGTGCGCCCGGCCAGTCGACGACGCAGGATACAGTCTAACATCTGTAGCATCATATACTATATGAGTTAAATCTTAAAATTGGGTGTTATCCACTGATAATTTGCACATTTTTGGATGGAATTTGATGGGTTAAGTTAAGGAATCTTCTTATGTGACATTTGTTGCAATAAATTGAATAATACATCATACCATTCGAAGAAGTCAAATTATAACATAATATGGAGTAACCCTTATATCTAGCAAGTAGGCCCTTTTGAAATTATGGTAAGAGGTCTACATGCTGAGTCATACATGTACCTCATCCTGCATGGGCTATCAAATATTTAGAAAATAAGTCTTTATTGATAAACTTATTTCAATGTATTTTCTAAACACAAAGGATGGTTTGGTAATAAAAACAAACACTTGGACAAATACAAAATATTTGACAACTTTCATCTATATGTTTTGTTAAGTACATTGCCAGTTGGCTAAATATTTGGTACAGTAGCTCTTAAAAAATTATGGTTTAACCTTTACTAATAAAAAGTCTTTTGCTTGCTGGGAATTTTCTGGACAATGCTTTTCAACCTAATTTTGGGGTTTAATATTTCACAACATCCTCCCAAAATTATGGTTTCAATATTTACCACAGGGAATTATGCTGCCTCTGGTCAAGATAAATTTAAATACAGTACAAAAGTTGATTGAAAATATCTCTCTACCATACCAAATGTATAGTTCATCATTTACTCTATCAGCAATAGATTGATAGCACTCATTGCCAAGGCTTCATTGATAGACACTCTATTCTTGGAAAATGCACTATCTAGCATTACCAGTGTCACCATGCCAGTACTAGTGCATCATCAGTCATTAGCACATTCCGTCTATCTTGAGGAAGACTCTATTTCTTAAACAACAAAACTCAGATGCTAATAATATTAAAGTAGAAGTAGTAGTAGTAATCAACTGCTTTTTTATATTTTCCCCACTTTTTTATATAGAGTGACCAGTACAACATTAGGATGATCAATACAAAAAAAGGTTATTTATTGCAAACGCCTATGGGAAATGCAAGTGTATTGTGGAAACTCATTAAAATCAAATCTCAAAAAGAAAAGTACAGACAGATTTCAAATCATGGATATTCACAGAATATTACCAGTATGAACATTTTTCTGTAATTTTAAGTCTACAAAATTGGTCATATTACAAATCTCAACCTTGTAATATATTTTTAAGCCAGTAAGAAATCAGAGACAACTATAATTACAAATGGTCTGATACAAAGCATCTACTGTCAATTTTTAAAATTATTTCTTTTTTCAAATAAATGGTCTGATACAAAGTATCTACTGTTAATTTTTTAAATTATTTATTTTTTCAAAAAAAATGGTCTGATACAAAATATCTACTGTCAATTTTTAAAATTATTTCTTTTTTCAAAAAAACACCTGTTTTAGGATCAAGCATGTTTAGGATAAACAGTGTCGTATATATAATGCAAGGGCAACTTACCTGTCTACAACTAGTCCACTCCTGTATCTTCCACGTATAAGTCGGCACAAAAATTTCCACTTGGCATCCGTCCAATTCCTCGCAAGCTTCTATCTCCGATAAACTTCCACATTCCTTTCCCCCGTGATCCGCTCTCCGAACCACCTGCCTCGTCCTATACCTACTGGCAGGTGCGCAAGTAGCACTGCACTCAGACCACTCAGACCAAACGGTCATCACGCAATCCTCCTTACAGACATCGCAAGATTCAAATATTGCCGGTTTTGATTCCGAATCGCAAAAATGAAACGGTATATCCTGTTTCGTGCTAGTGAATATGCAAGAAACTGAGCGACTTTTTCCGCATTTATTTTCCTCTTTTATTTTACATCCACTCCATGATTCGGTTTTCCAAGCAAACAGAGAGGGTGGATTTATGGCCTTATCAGGGCCTACTTCATTATGATCCTTACCCTTCCCTCCTAATTCATTTCCACTTAAATCTGTCGGTTTAGAAGGCTCCAGTCCTCTGATTTCTCTTATATTTCCTGATGTTCCACTTACAAATAATCCAATTCCAAACGCAACAAATATAATCCAATTGCACACAGCAAACTTCATTTTGCTGGTTTATCTAGACCAACTCCAATCCAATTATGACAAGAAATATCCACTAGCTATCAAGTTCAATGTTTACTAATGCTTGACTGATTTCTATCAATACCCTCACACAATTATGATCAACTCAGCTGCTTTTGAAAACAAAAACATTGCCCCATTTGTTTGTATCGCCCATTCATTAGTAGTCGAGTCGACCATGCATCAGCTGGCACCTGCAGTGGTTTAGCTCTGCTTGCTCCCCCTGTATAGTGCGAAGAAAAAAACACAAACCGTCAGATTTATTAGCACTGTCATCAACTTGTGATACACACCACACTTAGTCTGTCTTACTTGTAAGACTAGCTACATCACCACCAGACATGCAGCATTCATACTGCAATGTAGACCGCCACGACAGTTTGCTTGCGCAGAGTTGCCAGATTATTTTTTATCTATTTTGCAAGATAAATGGTGCAACATTAAGAAATACAGCAGTAAGGCTGATGTCTTGAAATTACTTAATTCCCTTGCTTGATGGTATGAAGTAGTTTTAACCCTATTTCTCTCGCACCCAAATAGCACAATATTTGTCAATGCCAAGTACAAGACTATGTGTTTTTAATTTCATAATTATGGTATAGGTCAGTAAGTTAGATTTCATTGGATAGCTTGGACTTGAAGATTTTTCAAAATGCAAAGGCTTTATTCATTATGCTTATTATATGCAAATCAGCTCATGAATAACTAATGAGGCTCCGTATAAAAACAATAGATTAACATTTTGAATGTAATATTTTGAGTACTTGTATGCAATAACTTTGAATTTCCATCTTCATTTTAGACAACTACTGAAGAAATTATCCAATTAGAGTATTTTTTTAAAGATTTTGTACACATTTTAATGTCATTTTTTGAGCCAAAATCTGGTCTTAATATTGCCCAAAATGGCTGACTTAATGACCATTTACAACATAAAATCATGTCTTAAAGATATAGAAATGTAGTAAATAGGGTCATTCTGCATACAGGAGTACATGAACCAGTCATGTTGACCTCATAAACTGATGCAGTATAGCAACATTTTAGTTCTAAGCCTACTTAAAACAATTTTGTTCCTTTTGGCACAAAATTAGACTCGTTGAGAGAATAAGGGTTAAACATCCAAGGGGGTACTGGAATATATCAACCACACAGGTTTTGCAATACAGGTGCTTTGGAACTGATTTTTAAGTCAAATTTAGGGGTCTTGGGAATGACCGGTATCTTTTACAAATTAAAGCAATACCATAAAGTATTAAAAATGACGCGCCCCCTGTCACCTATGACTTTTGATTTTTTAGCTTAATTGGTTTGTTTTTGGGTAAATATTAATACCCTCAAATGATTTGGCCTAAATGTGATAACTCACCCAGAAAAGGGGGACTTTGCGACTGAACACTTTTCAAGAAACAGGCGAAAATAGGCAGCAAATAATAAAGAAAATAATAAGAATTTCCAGCAGATTTTCTGTTGTAAAATTTGATCACCTTGTGTCATATTAAAGCTTAGAAAATGCTGCAACAGATGAAATGATGAAATCAAAATTGATATGATCTGCAAAGTCCCCCCTTTCAGGGTGAGCCATCTCATATATGCTTACTTTTTCTGTTATGGCTATTTGTTGAATTAATTTTGGGATCCCAAATTTAATTCCACATGTTTTAGTATACGAAAGCATGCATATGTTTTTTATCCATTTTTCGGTGGCAAAATATTTTTTTTTACAAACTACACTTGAAAACGCTTTTATAGATAGTCATATTCCTTCATGTTATGCTGTTATTACTGTAAACCATTCCGTAATCAAAATCTTATAGTATAGTTACAAACTGATATTTTTCCAGAAAAAAATATCACCATATGAGCTGATAATGTAAGCTTGAAAATGCACATTTTGAGCCACTCTGGGTCATGCTTTTAATTGGGGCATCAAAAGAAATGGCGGATTTGTTATAACACTGCATTTGCATCATTAATTGTCATATCTTTTCAATTGTCGACATGTCCCATGAAATGTTATAATTTTGGTATGAATTTTAAGGTAATTCATTAATTCTTGTTTTAATAAAACTCAAATAAAGTGACTAATTAAGCCTAATAAAGCTAATTAGTCAAACGTGGAGTGGGTACAGTTGTTGTAGGTATGCTTTTGGTATAATGAAATTGCACATCAATCTAAATGTCATATATTTTCAAAAATCAAATTATTTGTTGGAAAAAGTTGAAAATAAACCCAAATTAAGTGGATAATTAATGCTAATAACCAATTAAAGGTAATTATCTAATCTAGCCAGCGGTGAAAACGGTATATGTTCAACTGGATGAGGTATATGTTCAATGTGCATCAAATTTTATCACAACTATTCCATTATCCAATGAAACGTCATAATTTTGGTATGATATCTTTAGAATCAATTCAAGATAATAAACCAAATAAAGGTACAACTCTAATTAGTATTACCAGGATGGAGTTAGGTATAGATGGATGGGTGAGATGTGACACAAATGGGGCCCAACCTAAAAAAAACTAACCTTAAATTAAAATTGTGGATCTTTAGTGAGCTTGAAATGCATGGGTGCATGGGGTCATGGGAGCAGAAGAGGCTTGAAAAGGGGATCTTGGCTGTAACATATACATGTACCTTTAATATGTGCAAGTGACTCCCCCCC
>JXSR01S007151.1:32266-46254 GCA_000969725.1 Ophiothrix spiculata | reverse complement strand
CCCCCGGGGTCATCAGGGGGGCGCAAAAAAGGGGAAAATATAGCCTACATGTGTGTATAAAGCTTAACTTTGCCACTCTGAGTTTAGGCTCCAGAACTGGTCCAATAACTTCGGTTTCCAATGTCACAGATGTGAATATATGTAATTATTAGAGCTTTACATTGTGTTTATGCTATGACCTAGCTAAAAAAGGTGAAAAAAATTCGGCGAAATGTGTGACATTTTTCTCGTAAAATTCTGCACCTTACCCCAGGGAATAAACTTAACGATTTTTATTCCATACTATATGTACATGTACATATTTGGGACAAGCCAGTTCGTCCTCTGTTGCTACAATATCCAAAGTTGGATTTATCCGATTGCCCGTTTTGTTGAATTTAGAAGAAAAAAATGCCATGGTTCACGAACAAAGAGCTACAAAGTTTGTCAATGTTAACGTTAATTTCCTGGTTTCAGAAATTCCGGTTTAGCGTATGCGCCCTGCGTTTGCTCTGCGTCATATATTAGATAATGTACAATATTATTAACGTTCTATAAACAGCCATGTATGGACTTAACATCTCCCTTTGCATAATTATGTCAAATGAAATGAATTGAGCTACTGCATTGAGATGAAAGGTTGAGGTTTCAAATCGTTCAGTTTTAATTTATATATTTTTATTATACCACTTATAATACGATCGAATAGTGTTGCAATAACAACAAGTTCACACATACGGTACCTATAAAATGCTTCAAAATGCATTTTCATCGCTAAAAGAAGAGTTTTTTTTCTCGAAATAAATGTGTATTAAAACTATGTTTTGAATGTATTATTCAATTTCCTGACACGTACGTTTCATTTCAATTAAATGTCTATTGCTTTTTATATAAGTGATAATCGATGTTATTTCGACAAGGAAAATTGACATTAACAAATCTCTCATGACAGATTATAACCAAAGTACTTTACTCTGGTAAGACAAGGTTAATTCCCTATAAACCTCATCGAGGGAATTCGAGTGTTAATTTTATACTGTCTTGTAAATATTTAAATGATGCCTCATTGCATTGTAATTTGCAAACCGAGTAAGAGTGCAGTTAATATATTCAGCTATTCAATCACCTTGCCTTTACATCCGTGCGATCACTTAAAGCCAAAGATCAGATGACTTTGATCTACACAGAGCGAATTATTTTTTAAATATCGGAGGATAACAATCCAAATAATTAAACGTTTTTTTTCAAATAATGCATTTTTATAACGCCGAGGAAATTGCTATGAGGGCGGGTGACAGGAAAGTAATCATTTCATTTCATTTCCTAATCATGATTTTTTACTCTTAAATTTTTACTAGCATCACAAAAATGCTAATCTGATCACAATTCTACATTTAAGTAACAAACTAAGCAATAAAGAAATGTATGATTAACAAGACATGTGATATCACATGCTGTATCATTATCTTAATTAAACTTGAGATTATAATGTATTTAGACAAGTTGGTCAACCGACGTCGAACGGAAACAACGCCAGTAAAAACAAGCACAAGTGAAACAAACACATCAAATGAGAATAAAAAAACACAGACAACAACAACAAGTGCAAAATACTTTTGGCAAAATGGACTTTTTTTTTTACCAAATAATGAAATTTCATCGGTTTTTTTGCAAATAAATAAGGAAAATGATAATTCTAACATGCCCTGTAAGTTTCAGTCTCATAGCATGCATAAGTTTTTCAAAATGGCGATTTAAAATAGTCAAAAATGTCACCGGGTTACAACAACCCTACACCAATACTGTGACGCCTACCCTACCGGGGGGGGGGGGGTAACTGGGTATTCTTACCGGGAAATCACCCACGTTACCAACAAAGTAAGACCTGGACACGCCTCAAAACCTGCAATAGAGGGTATCAAAATCAACCTGGCACTCTACAAGTCTCAAATAGGGTCCCAAATCTGGCTTTTTTAAAAGATTTAAAAGTCTCTGATACGGTATCAGACTAAGAATGAATGGTAAAAGTAACTAAAGCTGTACCTATTTTCAATAAAACTGCTTCAATTACCTAGAAACTCTTCTTAAGATTTTTCAAATGTTATGCAGTTACATTTTCCCTATGATTTCTTGTAATAACTATTTCGTCACATTTGCGTACGATGTCAGATAGGGTGTTCATTTGAACAGGTATGGTCCCATTCCAACAGATATGGTAGATTTATAGTCTCAGATAGGGTATCATTTCACTCATTTTGTCAATTTTATGGTCTTACATAGGGTCACTTTTGGAACCTGCGGAAACAAATACCAGTACCCCCCCCCCCCCCCGGGCCACCCTAATCCCACCTTGGGTGGTACCCTGGTACCCTCTATTTATGTTTTCATCCAAATAACCGCAAAGGATGTAAAATGCCTGCTGGGGTCGGTCGATTTTGAGTTTTTATGCTGCGGGGAAAAACGAGAATTCTTTTTCATCAGCGATAGTGCCGAACGCCGTATTTACTGCACGTTTGTTGCCTACTTATACATGTCAGATCACCCCATTTTTATCGTACATATGAAATGGAATAGAGTCTCTAGGTTTTACATGAACAATTAATAATGATTTCACGTCAATGATCAAGGTAAAAAGGACGTCACGAGACTACTTCGAAAAGGTTGTCGCCTTTTTGCCGAATATATTGTGTATGAAAATCAGGTGATATGGTTTAATGGTCTTGATGATATGCTCGATTGCGTTACATGCGGTCTAAAAGACTTCTTTCTAAGTTTCGAAATTGATTGCCAGACAGATCTTTCTGATAACATCAAATGATAGAGAATTTCAACAGATTAAGTTTCTGCTCATTATTTGTGACACGACCAACAACTCCAAGGTTTGCTGAAAGGATTTTCACTGTTTGTCTAAACTTGTCCATCAAAATAAAACAAAAATGTCTACCCATTTAATTTGAATGATAATGATGCTTCATTGCCATACCCGGCAATGAATCAATTGACATAGCAATGAGCCTATTGTCAATATACCAGCAAAACAAAACCATAACCTGAACATGACCATGTAGTTTTGTGTCTCTTGTATTATTTCTATCCTTGTAAATCGTTACTGTAAATGTATAATTCTATATAAAATTCCTGATTTCTTTTCTCACGAAGTAAGGGCTAAGAGTAAATTGTACAATTGTGTAGGGTGTGGCCATCTTTCTCTTTCTCTTTTTCTTGCTATCTTTTCTATTTTCGGCATCTTTTTAAAGATGCATTGGCCAGCATGCATAGATTAGCCATTTCTGGCTATCCAGGTTGGTACTTCTGTATGAGCTTGGAAGAGACCATGAGTTCATCATGGATCTAATGGCATGTGTCCGTCACGGACCAACCGAGGTAAACAAACAAACAAACAAACAAACAATATGTTATGCAACACTCAAACTTGAGTGTTGCATAACATATATTTTATATAGAATTATACATTTACAGTAACGATTTACAAGGATATAAATATCAAAATAACCCTATGTGACGGTGACGTCGAAACAGATACGTAATGTACATTCTGCTGCCTTCTCGCAAAACGCGGTATACTATGAGCGAAAATACTTCACCACAGTGTAGTATGTGTAGAGCTCCTAATTTATTGTAATAATCAAATTTGTAAGAAAACAAATTTTCTCAAAAATAAATATTAAAGAAAAGATTCAAACAGATACGTAGCGACAGATACGTAATCTAAGAAAAGGGAATAACATGGTTAAAAAATAAGTATTTTTAAACATCTTCCTTGCATTGTTTCTTCTTCAGAAACCATAGGAGTTTTCAAGATGTTTTTCATGAGTTATTAGTAGTCGAAATTTCAACATTTCTCTAACCAAAGTTGCACGCTTTATCGGAGAATGAGCCTCATGAATGCAAGGTCAGTGGTTTTAGAAAGAGGGAATCAAAATGTTAACCATAATATCATTAAAGTCCCAATTCTCCCTAAAATGGTAAAACAGTGCAATAGATAAATAATCTTAGCTTTTGAATGATTTATATAATGCCACACTTTCTTTATCCACAGTTCTCCATTAATATAACTGGAAAAAACACGAGGCAGTCCATCAAATATCTGCCGATGAAAAAATCGGTGTTAAAAATTATTGATTACTCTAGTGTATTAAATAGCAACATGTTATCAATTAACCATGAATATTTGCACTTATTTCCGGCATAACTGACTTAGAAACTCGAAGTATTATGTATGTGTGAGTGCGTCTTATGTCAAAAATCGAAATTTTACCTGTATACTATTTTACTTTACAGGACATTTGTCGAAAATCTTAATCCGCAACTTTCCTCTCATTTCGCCGAAGATACTCTCATCATTTTTCAAAATGGTGATTTTAGATTTCCCGGGGCTTCACCACCAATCCTACTTCGACGGAATAACCTATCCAACTTACGCGGTACCCCTATTTGTTGTCCAAATGACTTCGTGTAATGTAAAAAAATGCCTAGAATCAGTTGATTTTGCGTTTTTATGCAGCAGAAAAATCCTTGGGGTTGCAACAATCCCGTCCACCCCTTGAATAGATAAGGGCTTAAGTTTTCAACATAAAGCAATCAGTTTTATCACAGGAAGGAAGGGTACTCAATAAAAGTGCTGCCATATAAAATACTTGTTTCCATATCAAGGCAATACATGACCAGTCACTTCAGCCTGATTAAGGTTTGTCCTTAGTGCAAGTGTGCCCTGTGGCATTTTATGTACTCAGACATGCAAGTAAATGGAATGTTCTTAATGTGCCCATTTGGGAAGAATGTGATCCATATTAGTTATTATCTGTTCTTGTGATTATTTTCTAGTACTAATGCAGTTTGCTATACTCCGCATGTTCCGTTCCTTAGATACTATTACAGATTTTTCTAAAAAAATATTGATATTTTTAGCTTTAAGGCTACCCTTCAAAGACAGTTGTATATAAATTATAGTGTTTATCCCGCGTTTAATGAGGGGTTTGCAACCCTCCTTATTATTTTCTTTTTTGCATAAAAATGCATTTTACCAAGATGCAACTGATTTTTTCATATCAATGCTATCAAAACATTATCTATTTTTCTGTCCTATACTTTGATATGTAGCGATAGACAATGCCACTAGTCATAACATCGTGGAGACAGTAATTTCCTAGACACAAACTTGCTTTGAGGAAATTGACACTTTATACTGCGTTGATTTTGTTTGCTTTAGTGCCGCCTGTTTTTCAGACAGAATAACATGAATGCTTATTTGATACATTAATAAAACCAGCAATCAATGCTCAAGTTTGAATCTTCCGTTCACATATGTAACCTTCCAACAAAATGGAGCAGTAATCGTTGTCTCTCTCTGGGTTTTTTTTTTTTTGCGTTCCTTATATGTAGAGCTGAAGTGCAAAACGGTTTGAAAACCATTTTATAAAAATTATTTTTTGGGAGATTCTTACAGACCTTTGCTGTGCATTATCCTAGCAAAACCATTTGTTGAAAAATCTCGCTAAATGGGTTCAAGTTGAGTTTGTACTCGAATTGTACTTAAATTGTACTCGATATTGTGTTCCAAATTTGCACCTCAGGAATGTGTACTAGAATTGTACTCGATTTTTTCCACGTTACGTGAGCTACGCCCTTGCTGCTTGCTTAGCTCGCTGCCCGTGACATAACAATGTATTCACTTCATGAATGCAAGGTCAGTGGTTTTAGAAAGAGGGAATCAAAATGTTAATCATGATATTATTTAAGTCCCAATTCTCCCTAAAATGGTAAAACAGTGCAATAGATAAAAAATCTTAGCTTTTGAATGATTTATATAATGCCACACTTTCTTTATCCACAGTTCTCCATTAATATATCGGGAATAAACACGAGGCAGTCCATCAAATATCTGCCAATGAAAAAAATCGGTGTTAAAAAATATTGATTACTCTAGTGTATAATAGCAATATGTGATCAATTAACCATGAATATTTGCACTTATTTCCGGCATAACTGACTTAGTAACTCGAAGTATTATGTATGTGTGAGTGCGTCTTATGTCAAAAAACGAAATTTTATCTGTTTACTATTTTACTTTACAGGACATTTGTCGAAAATCTTAATCCGCAACTTTCCTCTCATTTCGCCGGAGAAACTCACATCATTTTTCAAAATGGTGATTTCAGATTTCCCGGGGCTTCACCACCAATCCTACTTTTACTGACTAACCTATCCAACTTACGCGGTACCCCTGTTTTTCCATCCAAATGACTTCGTGTAATGTAAAAAAATGCCTAGAGTCAGTTGATTTTGCGTTTTTATGCAGCAGAAAAATCCTTGGGGTTGCAACAATCCCGTCCACCCCTTGAATAGACGAGGGCTTAAGTTTTCAACATAAAGCAATCAGTTTTATCACAGGAAGGAAGGGTACTCAATAATAGTGCTGCCATATAAAATACTTGTTTCCATATCAAGGCAATACATGATCAGGCACTTCAGCCTGATTAAGGTTTGTCTTTAGTGCAAGTGTGCCCTGTGGCATTTTATGTACTCAGACATGCAAGTAAATGGAATGTTTTTAATGTGCCCATTTGGGAAGAATGTGATCCATATTAGTTATTATCTGTTCTTGTGATTTTTTTCTAGTACTAATGCAGTTTGCTATACTCCGCATGTTCCGTTCCTTAGATACTATTACAGATTTTTTTAAAAATTTTATTTATATTTTTAGCTTTAAGGCTATCCTTTAAAGGCAGTTGTATATAAATTATAGCGTTTATCTCTCGTCTAACTGAGGGGTTTTCCACCCTCCTTATTTTTTTTTTTCCTTTTTGCATAAAATGCATTTTACTAAGACGTAACTGATTTTTTTCTTGTCAATGCTATCAAAACATTATCTATTTTTCTGTCCTATACTTTGATATGTAGCGATAGGCAATGCCACTAGTCATAACATCGTGGAGACAGTAATTTCCTAGACACAAACTTGCTTTGAGGAAATTGACACTTTATACTGCGTTGATTTTGTTTGCTTTAGTGCCGCCTGTTTTTCAGACAGAATAACATGAATGCTTATTTGAGACATTAATAAAACCTGCAATCAATGCTCAAGTTTGAATCTAACGTTCACATATGTGACCTTCCATCAAAATGGAGCAGTAATCGTTGTCTCTCTCTAGGGTTTTTTTTTTGCGTTCCTTATATGTAGAGCTGAAGTGCAAAACGGCTTCAAAACCATTTTATTAAAATGATTTTTGAGAGATTCTAACAGACCTTTGTTGTGCATCATCCTAGCAAAACCATTTGTTGAAAAATCTCGCTAAATAGGTTCAAATCCCGCAAATGTTACTTTTATGCCCAAATATGGACATCGTATAACTATATTTGAGCTTAACAGGGCATAATGGTATCTTTTTATTAAACATGCCAAGATGTTGAAATTTGGTATTTATAAGGTACACCATAGCCTAATGAAGAATTGAAAAAGCAATTTTGCAAAAAAAATTGAAGATAGATGGTTCGTAAGTTGAATTTGTACTCGAATTGTACTTAAATTGTACTGGATATTGTGTTCCAAATGTTCACCTCAGAAATGTGTACTAGAATTGTAGTCGATTTTTTCAGGGCTAGGACCACGTTACGTGAGCTACGCCCTTGCTACTTGCTTAGCTAGCTGCCCGTGACATAACAATGTACTCACTTCATGAATGCAAGGTCAGTGGTTTTAGAAAGAGGGAATCAAAATGTTAATCATAATATTATTAAAGTACCAATTCTCCCTAAATTGGTAAAACAGTGCAATAGATAAATAATCTTAGCTTTTGAATGATTAATATAATGCCACACTTTCTTTATCCACAGTTCTCCATTAATATATCGGGAAAAAACACGAGGCATTCTATCAAATATCTGCCAATGAAAAAATCGGTGTTAAAAATTATTGATTACTCTAGTGTATAATAGCAATATGTGATCAATTAACCATGAATATATGCACTTATTTTCGGCATAACTGACTTAGAAACTCGAAGTATTATGTATGTGTGAGTGCGTCTTATGTCAAAAAACGACATTTTACCTGTTTACTATTTTAATTTACAGGACATTTGTCGAAAATCTTAATCCGCAACTTTCCTCTCATTTCGCAGGAGAAACTCACATCATTTTTCAAAATGGTGATTTCAGATTTCCCGGGGCTTCACCACAAATCCTACTTTTTTGAACCACAACTGTTTTTTGTTTTTGTATATTTTACAAGGATATGGTTCCTAAGTTGAAATTTGATGAATTATGTGTACTGCAAAACGGCTTACGTCCATTTTGAACACAAATCAATAGCCAATTCATAATAAAATATTTGATGAATTATCTAAATTACACCTTATTTTTAAATACATATTCGAACAGAGTTAATAAAAACGTTATCATTTTTGTGACACATTTTGATGTCCTAATAATTGTTTGGCCTTTTCTAAAATAAGAGCGAAATGGACGTAAGCCGTATGGCAAGTCAACTCTACATATATCAGGTATCCATAAAATGGTTACATGTCGGAAAATGAATATTTGAAGATCTTAAACTTTACAAAAATAATATTACACCCCTCGTCAAAATGGTCAAAAAGGGTTAATATCATACTGCGTTATTATTGTTTGCGTTATCAACAAACATACTAAGGATGTAAGAAACACGTTCATTTTTTAAAGTTTCAAGCAATAGAAAGCATGTTTGTTTAGTGTCATAAAGGGCAAATCATTTTACACTGATTTTAGTTAGTTTTATGTTTATAAACATAAAATCGTTATATGTTTTCACAAATTTAACAAATTTGTAATTGAAGAGTGTTTCGTTTTGGTCCAAATAATTGATGTTTCAGGGTTTTTTGTAGGAAAAAATGGGCGATTGACCAATCCGGACATGGTTGTCATGCTTGAGTGAATTTGAGGTCATATTTTGAAAATACTCCAAACAAGTCGAGATTCATATCAAATTAATCGTTAGGTTGCCAGGATACCAAATGTGTGTAGTTTGACATATGTAGGTTAAGGTTATCAAAAGTCACTTGGAGTCAAATTTTCGTAATGCATGACTAACCCCTGCCATAATCCATGGTTCTAGTCCCCGCAAAGGCAGTAGAAACTTTTTATCTTTTTATGATTAAAAAATAGTTAGGATTCACACATTTTCCTGAGCAGATGGATTCCCTTTACCCTCAAGTAAAATGCATTGATACATCAGTTCTATGGTTCGTTTTCAAGTCCGTTCACACCGTTAAATAATTAGTTGGTATCTATAGGTAGCATGAAAAATCAATCTCCCTTAAAAGGTGGTAATTTAGTGATATCCTTGTAAAATATACAAAAACAAAAAACAGTTGCGGTTCAAAAATTTCAACCTTAAAATCTTGGAAAAAATGGTCAAAATGAGTCAAACAGTCCTTAAAATTGATCAAGACTGGGAGTCATTCTATTTTATTTTTTTGAAAAATGTTGGTTTAATACAGACATTTAGGGTCTAGTCTCTTGTTGAACCCTCATCCACCTTACGAGGTGGTTACCCCCTCCGCCCTAACGAATCGTCGCCGATTACCCCAAAACGCAAAACAAAGTGACCACGGACATCTAAGTATTTTTTTTTTTACATCCTTTGCGGTTATTTTGATTAAAAAAGTCGGGGTGCCACCTTAGGTGGGGGAAGGGTAAGCCATCAAAGTCCATTGGTAGGGGGGGGTGGTAACGCCCCCTATATAAAAGTCGTCATTTTGAAAATTATGTGCATGCTAACAAGCCTAAACTTACAAAACATGTTAGAAATACCATTTTAACTATGAAAAAAAACTGATGAAAATCCGATATTTAAAACTTTTATTGCGAATGTTTGATTTTTTGTTTCAATTTTCGTCGAAAATCAGATTACGGCCTAACATTCTTTATGACGTCATAATTACGTAACGCCTTGACCGATTTTTATGATTTTGGTATCAATATAAAGAGGAGACCCTACCCTATACTATGATTTAAAACGATCACACTTTTGGCGCATCAAATCTTATTTTCACAGGGATGGGGTGGTTATCTCCACCCCCACCCCCACCGTTTTAGGTGACGACGTAGTAGAAAATATCTTATGTTGACGAGGGTTAAAGGCATTAGCCACGATTACGTGGTGAAGTTCAACATTTTCTTACACCTACTGATTTCATTGCATTTTTATAAAGAACTTACTTCTACTTCTAGTATCCTAGCCATTCTTATTTAATTTAAACATTTATAGTAGAACAGACAATTATTAGTGCTATAAGGTTTTCATTTTGCGGAGAATGAAAACTTCAGTGATAGTGTTTCTACAAATGAAGCACTAACGTCTTTGTTACCAACAATAAATTATCCTTCCTAAAGAATAATGTTCACTCTAAATCAACAGCCGTACATTTGGAATCTCAAACGTTAGGAAATTACTGCTGACAGAACCCCCAAAAATGGATTTTGCTGAACGATGTCTTTTTAAAGCAATTGACTTTGTGTGTTTCTTTGTTTCAAATACGTTTTTTACAATTCTTAACAGTTTTTAAGTTGATCATGGCTAACGCTTTTAAGTTAGTGCTGCTAAGTGTTAATATACATATTTTGGTTTCTCAGCATATATAGCGTACTCAAACATCCCGTCAGAGGTATGTGTTATAGGTTATAGTGATAATGAAATGTGACCATGATTAATTGCCTGTTCGTGAAGTTAATTCGCTGCAAGGATAATAAAGCAACAGCCAAAGAACGTTAGTTCTGCATGTTTTGTAAGGTTGCTATTACTTATTAAGGATTGTATCATTCCGTGAATTCCGCGAATTCTATTTTTCCTAATGTTAAGTTCTGGATATACGTATAATTGATGGAATTTAGTTTAGGATTGAAATTGGTAAATTTATGGGACAATTTTGTAAAATCTGTCAAATGTTTTTTTTAGTATGGCTGTCAAGGTCAGAGTACATCCCATTTTAACTTGCCATTTTAACCAATCCAAACTTAGGATTTAAATTAGTATATTTATGGGACAACTTTGTAAATTCTGTCAAAGTTTTTTTTTTAGTTTGGCTGTCAAGGTCAGAGTACATACCATTTTAACATGCTTTAAAACATTCCCTTCGAAGTAATATGTTAAACTTGAAAAGAACAAGATCAAAGCGGTTTTCCTATATCAAATAAAGTGTTTTTGCATAGGATAGAACAAAATTTCAGGAACACCCCCCACTTATAATTTTTTGTTATTGTACATGAAATATCTCACTTATATATGGTTAAAATTTCTGATATTTTAATATCAGAAATTTGATTATCAAAATAATAACTATATGTTTGTTTGTTTTTGAAATAACCCCCTATGATCGATTTTTCATCCACTCCAACTCAGGAAATTAAAATTTTAAGTACAAACACGACAAAGGTAAGGATCTCGGGTATAAACATTAAACAGGTATAAAGTGTCTAAAGTATGAAATGTCCAGTTTCCAACAATTCAAACACTGAATAATGCCCCCAAAGTCTCTATATAATTATAATATCAAGATACAATTAAAATATAATAAAAATGTTACATATTATTGAAAATGGCTTACAACATGGTACGTATACAAAATATGATACGATAATTACGAAAGACTCACTATTGAAAAAGTGGTTTATTAACTATACATATAAAACCTTGTATTAAAAGTTCAATGAGAATCACAATCGTGCAATATTATATCCAAGTTCTTTTTGCGATGGGAAATCCTGATGAAATTCAAGTAATGAACATCGTGTCATTACTTCATAATGGGTCTTAATGGATATGTCTCCAACAGGAAGCATGCTGCAAAAACCAAGCTTTAGTTTTCAATATGCAAAATTGCAAGTTGTGAATGATTTTCTTTCCGCATAAAGTTTGATGAAGGATTTTTTTTCACCGTGGCTTTTGGAAATTCATTCTTTCTGCTCTAATATTTGTGTTTTTTTTACTTTGCAGGAGTTCATCTTTGCTATGCTGGAATGCTTACAAAACGGTGCACTCTGTACAAAATGATGAGAGCAGACCTGTTATGATGAATATTGTGATCACAAGCCAGGACGTGACCCCTGCCAATATGTTCATTTTTGAACCGAGAAAAATCAGTCTGATTTGTATGTTTACGTACGCTTATAATACGTATGATCAGTGGAACCACTCAGGACATGATCATTTGTTTGGAACCAGATCGCACGTGTTGGGCTAATTTTCATAAATGTGACGTCACTACTTCCCCGGCGTATAGGAGTTGGCATGCAGGGTGATTTTGACCATATTCAGATTCAATGGACCGTATCACGTAATTTACGACAATAAGGTACCATTTTGTATGGCGGGTATATAAAACATCCTATATGATGCCGGGTACCAAATTCGCAATCAAGGCGGTAAAGTACGGAATACACCCAGAGTAAATTCGTATGCCGATTTGCTGCCCTTTACAAGATTATAATGTCCTTTTTATGAAAGCCTTCTGGAATTCAAGTAATGAACACCATTTTAGTAATTCCTATTGAAAAGCCAAGGTGTATAATAGCTTTAGTATGTACGTGATGTTCTGGTAAAATTGATTGGGTTCTGCAATTTATGTTTGATGAATGGTTTGTGTCCATTGTAAATATAGCTTCATTTAATCATCTTTCTGCTATATCATTACCTTCTGTTTGATTCAATCTTTCGGTTACCAAATGGCAGCACCAAAGTGTATTTGACTTGGCACAATATTATAAATTGAAAACAATGTAATTTACGCATGCACTTTGTAAAGTACGTGTCAAATTATTAAGTATCTAGCCTAGCCATGCACGATTTCTGCACGTCACGAGAGAAATCAAATTACCATTATTCTGTTAATGTTTGACACATTAGGCAAGACACATCAATTTATGATAAAAAATGTATTAAGTCCACTGACAAGCAACCCCAATTTGCAACATTATTGATTTTGAAATAATCGTTTCTGATTTTCTTCCTTGCAATATGCCTAGGGAGTAAAACAGGTTTTCCTGCAGCGAGAAATTATTTTAATGTGTCCTATCTAGGAGGGTGCTATTGACCATAGCTAACATCACTAGGGTAGACACAACATCAGTGTGTTGCATGGGACCCTTGGAAATAAGTCACATCTTGTTCAAAACCATTCTAACATGTTTCTCTCATTATAACAAACCAGAAAAAGTATACTTTGACCCATCTATGATAAATGCTTTAAGAGTTATTTCCAAAAACAGGAAAGGTCATACTAAGGGTAATGAGATGGCCTCTAGGTGTAAGTAAGATATGAAAAGCTTTGTGAGAATGTCGGTTTTTCTTCCATTCCAATGGGATTTACACAAAGAAAGATATTACATCAAGGGTTATGGTCTTCATGATGAAAGCAAAGAGGTGAGAGTTTTGTCGCCATTATCTATGTAACTTTCATTACACGTGGAACTGGCATGGTAAATAAAACAGTATGTAAACAACATGATATTAACATTTCATAAATAAGTTGTCCAGTTAAGTACATGATTAAATATTGCACAAACTTGTATTTCATAAAATATTATATTTAGTCAACATGGTTAAATAAATTAAATCAGGATTTGGAAAGAAATTAGTCAGGTTCACAGAAGGCCTGAATCATAGTTTTTCTTTCTGTTTATATTTTTCCTTCTGGAAATGAAAAACAATGGTTTGCTATGACATTTATAAAGTCTTGAAACCATGATCCATACTTAAAATAATCAGGAAAATCAGACATTGAGATGACAAAGACATAAAATTGTACATTTAATGTTGCATTGATAAGCACAAGTTTATTAAGTATTAATTCCATTTGAATGGAGGAAGAAGAGGTGTTTTTATAAAATTGGTCATATCTGGCTTATTTTTCAACCAATATCTATCATTTTCACTGCATTTGAAAGTATATTAAATCTGCTTTACTTAAACAACAACACATGTATGATTAAGTGCTTCTATCAAGGACGGGGTC
>JXSR01S007150.1:0-14805 GCA_000969725.1 Ophiothrix spiculata | reverse complement strand
GATAAGAATGGCATTAAGTTTTCCAAAACAGACAGCCTCCGCATTCAGCAATTGGCAGCCAGAGACAGGACCCGCAAACTCTCCTTGGAGACTAATCGCAGAAGAAGGTGAGTCTTGTTTTAAGGACGATTGCGGTGATAAGTTCCTACCTGTAGATTTTGTTCTATTTTTTTGTCAGTGAATAGATAAGAGCAGTGTCCGAATGAAGGAAAAAAAACATGGTTGTCCCACGGACAACCACGTTGTAATTTTTGGTTGTCCGTCAGAAATTTGATTGTCCGTAATTCAAAACAATTTTTTCAGGAAATTGTGGACGACATAACTGAATACAGTGCGCAGCATTGTCTGCTTTATAGCAGGTCATCAAAATATCGCAAAATAACTCAATTAAATTGGTTTAAGAAATGCAAACCGAGTCTCGTACCCGGACTTTTGCCAATCATACCCTCACCGCCGTCGATGGACAAACAATCAGAGAATGAGTAGCATAGGTAGAGGCTATTGCTTTCCAATGCAACTTTGCGCATGTTCAACTTCCGATGGGTCGAGACATTGCTTTATTCACAGAGTGCTTAATCGCGCTGATTGAACGCTGCACTGCAGTTTAGTTTGACTAGTCGGAACCTTACGGCAATCAGGGAATTGAGGATAAATGCTCAAAAATTTCAGTACCCGAATTTCTAGGTTCTAGGTTTGAAATAAATATGCTAAGAAGTGTGTTTTGACTTTGAGAAATTATGGTTGTCAGCCGGACAACCACAGCATTAATTTTGGTTGTCCGGCGCTAGATTTGGTTATCCCGGGCAACCAGACAACCAGAATTTCGAACGCTGGATAAGAGTCTAAACTTTAAAATTCAGCCATAAAAAATGGGGGTCACTGATCATCTAAGCGCGCTAGGACAATCATATATGATGACGTCATTTTCCTTTTAATTGACTATCTGATTAAGTTTTTTTATCTGTTTGATGTTATAAAACTAAATTTCGGCATTCCCGGCGATTAAATTTGTTTTTTTAGATTTTACCCCATGTAATATCATCTCTAGCTATCTTTTGAAAACAGTCGGTGACCCTATAGTTTTATTCTTGATTTGGCATTCACAATTGCCCAGCAAAAAATTAAAAAATTCTACAGGTAGCAAATATTTGAAAAATCAGCATTTTGTGGTATAGGAAATATCATAAATGGCTCGGCAGCACTTGAGCTACTCGTTACTATTTCGCTCTATTTTCGGCACTTATCGTGAAGACAATTTGTAAAAAACTAGCACGCGCGATGTGTTACGCAAATATTAGGTGCAAATCTTACGGTAAGATACCACACACGCGTTTTGTCAAAATCTTCCCACTCAAGTATAATGTTGCAGGCATAGCGTGACCACAGTTTTTCAGAACACCCCCTAAAAGGTGATTGTTTCTGAAGCCAAAATATACTCTTTACCCCTATTCACACCCTAAATTGGGATTTTAATTATCCGTCGCTGAGTTACAGTGCATTAACCATTTCTGAAAATGAAGGGTTGACTGGGCCCTTAACAGTAATGTTTGAAAAAGTACCCTATTTCTTGAGAATGGCTGTTTTTGATACCGTAAACCGGGGATGACTTTGAACGGCGGGGTGACCTTGAACAGTTGAGTTGGTCTAATCAACCAGCCATTATCTCACTTATCCTTGATTATATAATTTTTTTAAATTAATGATTGAAAAGGGGAAACTATAAGCAATGTTACATCTTAGAGACACTTCCGTAGGTGTTGCTAGTTATTTGTTATAGCCTTAGAAATGTGCTGCCAAATTTATAGCAATTTTTATAAGTGGGAAAAATCTTAATAGTTACCATGGTAACACTGATCCAATCAAATGAAAATTAAAATGTTGATACGTACAGGAATATGATAGTTTACAATAATAAATGAAAATAATTTTGCAAATTTCTTTCTTATTTTCTATAGTGAGAAAAAAACGATCCTGGGGTGACTTTGAACACCTACATGTATATCTCCCATATAAACACATGCCTTTAGCTGGGTAACCAGTGCCCTTGATTGTTGCTTACAGATTTTCAAGTCTGGAGCACTGTGCTTGCATTATCACCCATTTTTGTATATTTATGATCAAAACAATTATATTTCTGTGGGATAATGATGTTTTCTAGTTCTAGGAATGTTCCAGGAAAAATGTGTCCTGTTCAAAGTCATCCCATGAAAAGCCGAAAAAAGTGTTCAAAGTCACCCTGGTTTACGGTACCCTAAACGGTGTCACCTGATTCACTCTTCTGTCCTCAAAAACAACCTAATTCACCTTTTTTCTTGGTCACGCTATGCCTGCAGCATTATACTTGAGTGGCCTCCTGGGCAATTTCTTACTTATATAGCCCCATCATTAACGAAATATTGCATCTGTTAGTAGTCAAGTGCACCTTTCAAAGATAGGTGTTGTTGAAATAGGGTGAAACTTTTAAAAAATGGAAACAAAATCACTCTTAAAGAGCATTATGTGGTTATCAGGTCAAAAATCATTCAACACCTTATTAACATTACAAAAATTGTTTCACTGTCTAGGCCATTAAAATATTCATGAATGATCCTTCTGTCTTCAAACATGTGTCCTTTTCCTTCTTCAGAAAGTCTTATAATAAGGCGACAAAAAAACCAAAACTGTTTTATGGGCCGACAGACCCTAAATTTGCATTTTTGAAGAATTTTTCTTAGTTTTGCCAAAATCAAGCCTTTTTTTTGCCAACATTTAACAATTTTGGTTAATTTTTTTTTTTCAAAATTCTTGTAAAAAATTTCAATTTTTCTCCCATTTATTTCGGATTTAAGGGGGAAAAAATCGCCCGACTGAACCTACTTGAAAGGTCCGCTCGCCCGTTTTTTTTCGTCGCCTAATGGATATAACCCATTTCCTGTAATGTGTTTCATCATCAGGGCTTTGGAACTCAAGAAGAGATTGGAAGCACAGAAGGAGGCTAAGAGGAGGGAGGAGGTGTTAGAAGAACGAAGGAAAAGACAGCAAGAAGCTACGCACAAATTCCAACGCCTCAGGAAGGGCTCCCCAAGGACAGAAAAATCTCCAGGTTTGTAAACTGTAACAATTGCATTATGGCTTGTAAAGGTTAGCCTGCTGCATATTTTTTTTTTAAGTGTTAGGTGCTATTTACAGGGGATAGTTTAAAGAAATAATATAGAAAACATTTCACAATACAAAGACATTAATTAGCCATCAATGGGTATTCAGTGCATAAAATATATGCGCTTAGATAATAGCGGACATTTTTGTTGAAAGAATCATCTCTAATTGCAACTTATGTTGACATTCAGAGTGGCTTGTAGATTTTCATATCAAAATGTTAATAATCACAAAATGGACTTGATGCCCATGGATGAAGAACATGCCATGATAATTCATCATGTGAGTGCAAGAAAGTTGTATCTGAAATGGCTACCTTATTTTTTAACACATTGTCACTAAAATGTGAAAAATTCCTCAAAATGTTCCTGTCATGTGTCAGTGGCTCTTGAAATGGTCCTTAAAGTGAATATATCACTTGAAGAACCATTTCAAGAACAACTGAAAAGACTTGAGATTATACATTGTGCAGTTCAAATTAATGACAAATGGCAGCTGTTGCAGATACAACTTTCTTGCAATCACATGACGAATTATCTAATGTTAAAAAAAGGGCCAGATAAGTTCCTGTCTCATTTGAACAAGGCAGAAGTCGGGGGGAACTCAATTTGGGTTTTGGTAGGGGTGTGCAGCTCCAATTTTTGGACCAGTGGTATAGGGAACTGACAATCAATTCTGAGAAAGGGGTAGAGAACTGAAGTGACCCTAAAAGTGACTTGTAAAAACTTAACATCAGGGTCAATTTTAGCTTCTTTTCCAAATATTTCTGAAATTTTGATTGAAATAGGTATCTTGGAAAGTTAACTTTCAAATGAGGGCTTGTTGACTAAAGATTGCACTTGAAATGGGTCTAGGGAGCGGAAGGCAAGGTGTGAAAAGGGTACTACCACCCAAATGTCAGTGCCCCCCCCCTACCCCTGGAGCTAGGAGAAAGATACAATATATATCAAAAGGTAAATTGGTTTTATTTAGGTTTATAATTACTGGCCAAAAATTAATCTTCCAAAATGGTGATTTTTGTATGCAATTACATGATAGGGCACTTAATTAGTGCATGGAAAAAAAGAGATAAGATTATATGCATTATGAAAATCAATCCTTTCTTTTTACAGGTAAATCGTATTACAGTACTCCATTGAAAGAGGGCATACAGTTGGCGCATGGATCAAGGACAGCGGACTCAGCATCAGGTCAGTATCCATAATGCAAAGAAACTTACACACCACATTAGGCCTTGTATATTGTTCCATTTTCCATTGTCCCCAACTGTGCGGCGCTACACAGACATTAAACTTTGTTCTGCTTAGTGATCATATCAGTGACCAGATGTTTCACATGTCCTGCAGCACAGACAATGAAAACTGTTCATTCTTGGAGTTGACAAGTCACTTTGAACATCTGCCGTACACAAAGCCACTGTTGGATTCACTTCACAAAAATAAATGTCGCCCACTACTAAGTGTTTTAAAATTAGCGCTGGAAACCAACCACTCTCGTAGTTCCTAAAAACGAGTGGGAAAAATTTAATTAGACCCTAGATTGGTCATTGTTTTTTATTTAAATATTTTGTCCTAAATCTTTCCCCAGCATCTGACCATATACAATGCCCATAGTCCATGGTTTGGCTGACTTTCTTTGCTATCCTCCACACTCGCAAACTAGAAACACTGTGCAATTTTGGCTGAACTAGCAGACGCCACTTTGAAATTGGCTTTTGCGAAATCAAGCCGATAAACAAGTATCAAAATTCACCTTAAATGCAAGGTTACGTCATAATCTTGAAGAAAAATAAGGAGAACAAGAGCTATTCATTGATTTAGCCGGGAAAATACCATATTTGACCTTTGTTTAACATGTAAAAGAATAGGCCAGTTATTTACTGGTGTGCACCCTGTAATGATCACTAAGATGAGCAAAGTTTATTGTCTGTGTAACTCATCGCAATTAGGAACGATGGGAAACAAAACAAGGGTACATGCCACAAGAGAACAGCCTATGGATACACAATTTTTAAACACAACTTTGAAACCTTGAAGAAATTGTATTACGTTGTAGCGAAAAACAAGTTTATTGCACTAAAACCTTACCCCAGTGTAGCTTGTTATTTCTGCTTCCAATGGTGATTTATTTGAGTGAGTATTGAAGCCATTTTTGATGGTAAATTGATAAGAATATATGTTTAGGAGCATGACAATATTCCTGCCCGCATTCACAAAACAACGACCAACACTTTATCATCATTGTCTATGGGAAAATGAAAATTAAGCAAGCTTTGGGCATGTATTGACACAACTTTTTATCTGGGCGAAAAAAATAGTCTCTGTCGCGACAACAGACAGAAAAAAATGATGTGTTTAATCAATTATAGTAGCGACCTTACAGAGACATACAAAGAGGTTGATTTTCAGCAATCACTTTGATCTATGAAGTGCTCTTGTCGTGTCTATGGCTGCCTATAGAAATAAGATAGGACAAATTGTAACACATTAGGACTTTGAAATTCAAAAATACATATTTGTGTTACAGTTTATCCGCAATGTTCTTACGTAACTCAGCTAATACGGTCGTGTAACTTTTTATCTGTAACGTTCCCATCCTAAGAGGATGTGTTAAACTGAATGACTAAAGAAATAGAAACAAAACTTTTGTATACATGGATTTGTTGTCATTGATGAGAATACATTTTGAAATTCTACTTGCATGTGTGTTTATGTTCGGTTACCTTATCTGATGATACCTTTTTACTAGTGAAGCATTCACACTTCAATTTAATGCAATACAGTTCTATGGACAGGGAGATCCCATCCACATTCCTCAGTTGCTTAGTGTAGAAAACTAAGCAATTAAGGAATGTGGATGGGGTCTCCTGTCCATACGAAACAGAACTGCAATACAGCCTGTGTAACACAGGCTGTATTGCATTATATTGAAGTGTGAATGCTTCACTAGTAAAGAGGTATCATTGCTCCTACCCATTATAGTAGAGCAGTATTTTTAGTGATGGTTTCACCTAACTCATAATTATCTGATGATAGCTGACAATTTCTCAAAATTTCATGTTTTTCATTTGTACAGATTCCAGACTTCACCACGAGACTCCAAATTTGGAAGATGCCCTCCGTCTCGTTGGAGGACACTCCAGTCACAGCTCCTATGGAAGCCACACTGCGCCTGCAGGTTATATTAACAACGCCCTCTATCAACATGAATACAGCCAATCAGACAATTCCCTCCATCGCAAATACGGCATGGATAACAATGGTAACACAACAGCACCCTCTGGTTACCATGGTTATTCCACCCAAGCGACTGCAACCACGTACACCTCTAGTCAGAGCAGGATGCCTGTTAAACAGTTCCAGCAAGATCTTCAGGAACAGCAGCGAAAGTTTTTTCAAGAGCAGGCAAAGTCCTTGCAGGAATTTAACGAAGAAATTATGAAAGAGACAACTCCAAATGTGTTGGAACGAAGTGACAGTTTATCAAGTGTGGATAGTCTTGAAGAGCAGCCACAGAAGTCTTCTAAGAAAGATGTTGATAATACAAAGTATCCCATGTCCAAAGCCCCAGGTCCTGCTGTTACTGTCAACTACTACACTCAAAGCCATTTTAGCACTCAGCCATCCTCCAAAGACCAAGCATCAACATTTCATATCAATGAGTTAGACTCTCCACAGGCAAGGTTATTTGTGTCCAATCAAAGAACGTTAGAGACTGCAAATACTATGAAGAGTAGTAAATATCCTCAAAAACAAAATGAAGAGCTTCAACTTGAAGAGACTAGTGAATGCGATTTTGTTTCGGAACAAGTAGAAGATCGGAAATCAATGTTCCTGGAAGGATCCAGTCAACATCCGAGATCAAGCTTGCCTAGATCATATGCTGATGGTGTTGGTAGTCAATATCACACTAGAACATCAGAGGCATGGATGCCACAGACATCTTACGGAACAAGTCAAATGACCACAGGTCATGGAACAATGACCTCAGGACAGTCACACATGACCTCAGGTCACTCACAAATGACCTCGGGTCAACCACCAATGACCTCAGGTCAGTCATCAATATCAGGGATCGCTGGACACTCAATAATATCAGATGGAGTTAGTAATGGTGCACATTCAAATCCAAATTCAGTTGCAAGGAATAGACAGTTCTCGGCAAAGACAGCTGCTACAGTGTTCACAGTTGTGCCAAATACGAATGGCTCTAACATCAGCCATCATCAGCATGCTCACCAAGAAGGTACCATTACAAAGCATGCTCAGTTTGCGTCAAGTAGCCCCAAGACTAATCAGAATAGTAGTGTTTATGAAACTAAGTCTGGAAGTAGTGGTGGAAAGGACAGGCAGAGAGGGGTCCAGTTTGAAGATGGGACACCAGCAGCAGAAAAAGTTGAAGTTGGTAAGCCTAAGGGACACAGTAGCAAAAACCTTGCCAGACAGCCTGTTAGTATCCTTAAGAAGACAATGTCGTCGGACCAGCCAGCTAGACTAGGTGGATTCAAAGTCAGGGATAGCTTGGAGATCACAAAATCATCACCGGGTAGAAAGAAGTCTGTACGCTGGACTGGTGTAGATTTATACGATGATGACGATGTAGGCGAACAGGAAGAAGAGAATAATGGTGGTAGTAAAGATGGACATGATCAGTCGGAAAGTGAAGCGCCGGCGCCGAAAGAAAACAGTATACAGCAACAAAGTAGACCCATTGTAAATGGTCGGGATAAAGTTTCAAATCAGAGTGGTAATGAAAGGGATGCATCTTCAAAATCAAGATCACCGGCTTGTTACAGTAACACTAGCTATGCTAGTTCTTACAAGAAGCAAACTGAGAGTCCATCGACTGTGACGACTCCTGCGAATACAGGGAAGTTGACAAGACCCACTAGTGCAAAGATTGCAAACAAAAAGGGAGGAAAATCAGCGAATAGCAATGTTGTTAAAAATGGAGCAGTACGCGCTGCTAATGGCCTTCGGCTTGATAAAACCCCTACTGATGATGAAATAAACTGGTTATGGGATAAAGTGAGGACATGTTTGCATAGCAGGGATGATACAGACGTTGAGCATGCCAAAGTTACAGAGCGCCCGCCTAGCGGTCAGCAGCCAAGACAAGTGGCTTCGGTGTCTAGTCAATATATTGACGGAGGGCGTATTACGGCAAATTTGCGAATTCCCCAATCAAATATAGTGGGACAAAGTAGAAATGATGGGATTCCAAGGTGGAGGACTAATAGTGATTCTGGGAGTTACTTACGACGGACGGCTTTGTTGCATCAAAGACGTCAGCATAGTGCAATATCTAGGGGTCAGGGTTCAGGGAGCGGTCATCCTGCTCTGCCTAATAGACAAGGGAGTGGTCATCAACAACCTGTGCCAGCAGCTAGTCATCAAGGACCGGCCAGAACTGCCACAATACAACCATCTAACCAGGAAGTTGAAGGTGAGTGCACCCACGGTTTTCCCAACCCAATTTAAGTAAAATAAATGGTAAATTACGTGTTTCTCAGCTTTTGGATAATCAGCAATGTAGTTACTTATTTTTTAATTTTGTTTCCATCTCTAAATGACCTTTTTGCTTGTGTTAAATTAGAGTTTTTAAGCTTCATTACATAAACCTGCACATAAAATGAATGTATTCGCGGGGTGTTATATTTGCGGATAGATGTTGATTCGCAAAATTCACAAAAATTAAACCCTAGCGAAAATAACCCCATTTACAGTATTAGTGGAAATTATCAACATTTTAAAGACCAACTTAATTTATGTCAACGCTTATCATAGCAGCACTACATTTATGTAGGTACATGTATCAAAGTAAATAAACAAGTGTAGTGCTGAGCAGTTGACAAGACAGCAGTTCACCTCCTTTTTAAGTAAACCCTCCTCACTATAATTGATGGAATGTAGGGAGTTCCAGATGCAGGCTGCTGATGAAACAAAGGATCTCTTGTAGTTAACTTGGTTAAATGAAACAAAAGTATTTTGGATAGCTACATCCCAACCTATTAAGATTTTTGAATTAAATAATTTTTTTAATTCAATTCACTTCCTATACATCAAATATATAGTTTTATATTGATTTATCCTTGGCATCAACAAAAGATTCCACCCCTAGATCCACTTGTGTTGATTGCGATAAATTCCTAACTGATCATGAACGCACTCACTTATCGGCCTTAATTTGTTGATGTAGAACTATACTATACACTATACGGCACTATACGGGCACGTTTTTCCTATGTACAGGACCTTTTTTCTGTGATACTATCCACGATTTAAACCCATCATCTCTGTACTGTTTATATTACATAAAGCCATTTCAAAAATCCTCTAATCTCTCTCCAGAAATGAAATACTGTTTTTCCAGGGTGAGATCAGTACGCTGGCTAGCTCTAGTGATTATGGAGAGTACTCATATGGATTTACATTGTGGATAGTATCAAGTGTATTATGAAAAATAAAGGTCCTATAGATTGGACAAACATGCCCGTATAGCGTATAGTATCGTTCTATGTGATCGCAGCCTTACCAAATTATATGGAATGCCCAAAATCCTGATTCTGAAATTTTACATTTTCCCTACACTATGACCATTTTTTGGTGTTACTGTTACAGAATGCCCATACAAACTTACCGCTGTGATTGTATTATCAAAAACAAAGACAAAAAAATGTTGACATTAGAGACAAGATTTTCCATCTTTGGATTATTCCAGTTGGCAGCTGAATGACACTGTTGCTTTCATTCAGCTTTATACTGGGTCAAATTCCTATTTAATAATTGACATCTATTTCAGGTGAATAACTCGAAATAAAGAGAAATGTGTTTTATAATTCAAATTGTCCAAAGGTGATATTTTAAAGAAACTACAGCCAAGGAGTATAAAAGTTAGGGAAGGGATACGCAATGTGATATTGTGAGTACAACAGGGTTGGTTTAAATCATTAACAAAGTCATGTTCATTTCTGACTTTTAAATGTGTTTGCACTGTTAGTATAGGTACACGTTAATTATTCTGTAGAGGTCATGCGTTTTGAGTTGGGGAATTTTTCGGTGCACAAATTTGTGACAAATTTTACATTTCAAAACGCGTCTATTTTGCTTTGAAATTCAATATTTCAAAAAGTATATTACCTACTATAAGAAAAGTATACATTTTCTGAAAGGAAATTTCACAAGGATTCCAAAAATTAGGGTGTTTTTAAAGTAGGATGAGGGTAAAGAGGGGTAGTGCAAGTCAAACACCATTTTTTTTTTAAATGTCTGACTTTCTAGATAAACATATCTTTTTATTACCATACCCTATGTCCAAAAAGATATTTTTGAGTTTCCCAGCTCAAAAGCTTTCATCAAATCTATACTTTTATTTAATTAAGATATCTGTTATACTTGTCAGTGTTTGAGGTTCTTTCGAGACACATTTATAATACATTATTTGTTTTAGTTTTCTAGCCATTTCTCCATCATATTGTGAACTATTTATTAGTAATAATTGAAAATGAAAAGGAAATATACATATTCTTATATTATCAAATGTATTTCAAATTTTGGAGCGACGATGATAAATTTTAGTGCGCGATACTAAACAAAATACAACAGACGATATCACAATCATCCACTGGTTTCAAGAGGCAGGGATGTTGATGTTTAAGATGCATAATTATGCTGCAAATTCCACACATTGTAATAAATGTTTTATCTTTTAAAGATGTAAAATGTGTGAAATATTAAGGAATAGCCAATTTAGATCGTTTAAATAGAAGGTTCCACTTCAATTTTACATTTCTTTGGGGTTTTTTTACATATCGGTACCTTGGCTCCCCAAGATCATTTTCAATACAAAAATATGCATAATTTAAGAATGCAACATGCTATCATAAAAAATTATCATTGTAAAGAGCTTATCAAAAGCTTCAAATTGATAGGTATTTGCTAGGTAGGTAGGTTCCTTCAATTAAAAAAATATATAATAATGTGCAAAATCTTGCACAAATGCACCGGCTCCCCCATTTCAGGTCCCCAGCTCAAAACACATGGCCATGACTTTATTTGGAAAATCATGGGCAATCCCTTTAACTGCAGCTAAATATTGTTCAAATTCTCCTCATTTTCTTTGATTTCAGTTTCTGACAGCTTGCTGGCATTTCAGAGGGCAGAGCAGCTTGTCAATGATGATATCAATGAAGCTGAGATGGCTGTTGCTATGGACAACCACAGGTTACCTAGCAACCAAGACAGAGGTAAATACTTATGGTGAAAAATACACATTGCTCCTATAATATTTAGCTTGCATTTGTATGGATGCCTATAAACTTAACCATTTTCATGTATGACACTCCCATTTGATAGTGTCTCTCAGTGTAATAAACTTGCAAGAATATGTTCAGATTTGTAGCTAAGATGTGTAACACATTAGAAGTCAATGATTTTATGCCAGGAATGGGGGTGCTTGCTTTGAAAAGTGCAGCCCTTACATTATCAGCCCCCTTTTCACAATCGCTCAACAGTCCCCAAGACACAACCCATCTCAGCGTTATTCAGTTCTTTTCTTTACGACCCCCTTTTCAACAACAATCACACATTTTTGTCTTTATAGAACCTGATTTTAAACAATTAAAGCCTCAATTTTCTTCCGCCCTATTTTTTCCCCAAAAATTAAGTTCTTTGAACCCTTCCCCCCAAAAAAATCAGTTCTTTGAGCCCCTAATTTGATGCCTACCTGTTCTTTAAGGCCCTCTCCCTTTTTGTGGCTCTTCGGGCCACAACTGTACTAGAATGATGAAAGTTGAATATCCCCTCCCCTGGATTTTTATTAACAAAAAATCTGAATGAAGCTGACCAAGGGGATGAGGATCATGTAGTTAAAGATAAAGGGAACGGCCTGTACCCATTTGACACCTGGATGGAGAGGAGCACATTAGGGTAAGTATCTTGCTCAAGGACACTCTGTCAGTGCCCGATGATTAACAGTCTAGGACTTATCTGCTAGGCCACTCATGTCCCTCAATTGATCATGTATTGGCCCTTTAACAATTAATTGTATATTTCCTACTTTGCAGTACCTACCAGTGCTTTATCGATGGAGGAACAAAGGATACTAGAATCACTGGACAGGCTGAATGACAGGTTACGAAGTAAGTTACTATTTGCACTACACCAACAGAAAATATATCACACAACAAAAAATGGTATAAAATGCCAAAATGTTTACCCATATTGTGTAGTGGAAAACCCAAAATAAATACTTTCATGGTTGTATTAATCTTCATAAGTGTGTGAATCTCAAAATATCGATTAACTCATAGTTCAATAAAATCACAAAATTCTTAACCATTTAGGGCTAGAATTAAAGATAGAGAAAGCATATAAATTCCCTATTTTTCCATTGAAAAAAGACAAATCTCTAAAAGATGGCATGTGCATTTTTGGGAGATTCCCAACATTTTCAGCGAAAGCACCTGTTCCTTAAATATACAAAACTTAGTTTTAAGGTTTTGTTGTATGTACAGCGCTCAGTAACTTTGCTATGAGCTCTCAAAAATCGTTTATGATTATTATATTATTAACTAGTGGGATGCCTGCGCTTGCGTGCGAGCCTCCGCTAGATGATTAGGAGATATTTTCTCGTACATTGATAATGGGGCAATCTACACAGGAGTGCAAATCCAGGTGAATGCGCATCTCCGTAAACCGATTTGCAGAAGACTGGCTACACAGGCGTCAAATCCGGATCTGCTGTACAGAACTCTGCGTACATTTAAGCGGTCTGTGGAGATGCAGATCTCATATCTGGACCTTTGGTGATGCGCATGCATTTGAATCTGCGCTCCGTGTAGATTGCCCCAATGTTCCTCAATGTTCGCTCTTCCGTAGCCCGTTCTGATGCACATATTTTCCCTGATTGCGTTTTGCTACAATTATAAGGCGAGCATGCAAAGAGTTACATTTTTGGCCACTCATTTATACTCATACACCAGATTTTTTGATAACACCACTCCTGCTGGCAATTATTTTTCTGGTAACCAGAGGTATTTCACAGACTTTATAAGGTTTTAGCCCTAGCTTTACTTATATTTCTAATTAATAGGATAAATTTCCAAAATAGGCCTATTGTAATAGGCCCTTCATTTTACCGTCTATCCCGTATAATCATGATAATCCTTCTGTTTATTTTACCCATTGTCACGTTTTGTCAGCAGGCACACATGCCAAAATTTACGTTTTTGTCCACTCGTTTATGTCCATGCACATTCCTCTTATGTCACTAATCATCCCGTACACAAACACACAAAACAGTTAAATTTTCCCATAGATGTTAAATCATAGACGTTCGATCATGCTTTGCATGAACGTTCACATGAGCGGTTAAAGAAACTAAAGGTTGAAATTGTTCATGAATCCGACTTAACAAACATTTTTCCTTTTTTTCAGCTGTTGCACCAGAGGTTGCACCGTATATGGCTATTACACCAAAACCACCACCATACGTAAGTACCAACCAGACCATCACTACACACATGACACACATGATTTTTTTTTTAAAGATTTTGTAGGCCAATAAAAAGACTTGAGGACCTGGGGGTACTGTTTGAAGGTACTGCTATATGCTCCTGCCAAGAACCCCTTTCCAAGTCTCCTCTTCCACTCCCCATGCCTCCATTTTTAAGGAGAGCAGTTTAGAAAGTCTGTTTTCAAGCTTATTTTTTCATATTTCAACTCTTATTATCATATTTTTATATGAAAAAATAAGTTTGTAAGACCTTAAAGGTGTAGGTTCCTATTTTAGGATGTGTATAATTTACTTTTAACTAATTGACCTTGACCTCTGAAATGCATTGTGCAAGGTTTCAACCTTAACTTGTGTCTTGTTTTCTCCTGAGAGGCAAAAGAAAGTATGCAACCCTGGGGATGAGCTGTTATGTAAATACAAAAGAAATGGAAAATAGGTATACCAATTAATTTTACATTTTGTGCTATATCTCTAAAACTATAAAGAATTTTTAGGTTAAATTTTGGATTTATAATCGGAAAAATATGAGCTTTCATTTGGCATCAAACAATATACTGCTTCCGATTGAGCCCTGGGGGATGAGAATTTGATCGGAACCTACACCTTGAATTAAAAAAAAAAAATGTTCCTTAGACCATGTTTGCCATATCTACCATCTGCATGGATCATGATATAGCAGGCTGAATGATTACATTTCCAAATTCAATAGACAGATCACATACTTTGTTACATATTTTTGGTAGGAATTCCAATTGGTCAAAAAAGGACATATGACAGTTTGAGGATTAATTTTGGAGCACTGTTATTGCAAGGTGTCCACCATGCTCATACATGGCTTTTCAAAATGGTGCCTAAACAAATAATTATCATACCCTAAACAAGTATTTTGGCATGTTTTCCCCACCCTTAACAATTATGTTGAATTCTTAGTCACTGAGTGCGATTTTACTTCCTAATAAGGAATTTTGGCCATCCATTATGATACGATAGATGACAGTGTGTTCAGCGTGAAACGCAGTGGAGCAGCGCTTTCAAAATCACGGAGCAATGCAGGTATACGCACACATCCGACGCGAACAGCTTTATTGGGTTTGGATTATTTCATGTTTGAATAGGGGTGTACGTTTTTCCAATGATAATGTTTATAGTTTTTGG